>CAAKHG010050103.1:37774-50496 GCA_901007715.1 Dactylopterus volitans
TATTCCCAAAGAAGGTTTCTATAATTGTAGGCTGGTGTAAAAGTTCGCTTTTTCGATAGGTGATCTCACCGTGGCGAGATGGTGACGCCTGTGTCTGGGATGTCTTGGCCCCATTCTTACACAATGGAACGACATGGAACTGTGTCGTCCATATCTATAATGCATGCACGCATGAACTTTAAAACATTTGTTCTCCTTTTTGTTGAAAGGTTTTTTTTTTTGTTCTTTGTTTTTTTTTTGACGTTAACATGAAAACAGCACCACCTCTACTTCAGCAAGCGTGATTGCATACCTTACCTCAAATAGAACACGCTATTTATGTTGACAATTGTGTTATTGCACAGCAATGCTGTTGCCACAGCAACTGCATATCTCAGAAAGCATAGATGGACCCCAGCCGAGACTTTAATAGCTTCACTGAGCCAATCCAGGATTGACAGAGAGACCTCAGACAGGCAGAAGAATCCCCGGCACTATATGGCTGTTAGAGCAACTCTATCAGACTGAAGCCTGGATTGTATAACTGCAGAGTGCCAGTCCCAAACTTTCGTCCATTTAGCCTGTCAGCACTTTCAGCATGGATAAATGCTGTGCAGTTCCACTCACTTAACTCAGCTTTTCCAGGTCATTCACAAGCCTTTACAGAGTTCAGTCCCTACCACCCCACCTAAAAAACACACACACCAACACACATGCACACCAAAGCCCCCCATCAAACTACCCTTTCATCATCTATTTATGTTCCTGCAATCTCAACTGAGTCTTTTCAAATGCAGCTCTAACAGTGTTCTACTGTAGGGCAGGGAGGAAGTAGAGCAGGGAGGAGATATTGGCTGGGTTAAAGCAAAAATACGGACACAACTGGTTTTATTCTTTTTTTCTTTTTTTCTTCCTTCAGCAGATAATTACAATTTCCTTTCAACTGGCTGGACTGCAGTGACTGACTGCTATTCAGGAAATACCCAAACAGTTTAAATAGCTCAGGCGGTGATGGAAAACATGTCCTTATCTGTGCGCTGGACTGTGCCATGCTTATTCAGTGTTACTGCGTTACAACTTCAAAAGGGTGCATGGTAAGCCATCGACACAGTGTTAGTCTTTATATATCATAAAAGAAGATAAACGATAGCTGGCATAACCAAATGACATATCACCGGCTAATGAATATAAATATGCAAACACATGAGAAGTGATGGTGACGTTTCAGCGGGAAAGAGTCCCAGAAAGCGTTCTCTTTTCCTAAAAAATTACATCGGACCAGCTTGGCACTTTTGACCTCACCTCAGCAACCGGGATGCCCTCAGGTGGACGACATTGGAGCAGCACTTCCTGTTCCAGTGACACTTCCTTCCCGAGTGGCTCCTGGTCAAAAGTCTTCCTCAAGTCTACAATAAACAGGCAAAAGCACACTCAGTGTTAACCTCAATGACATACAGATGTGAGGGCACGTTTTGGAACGAAATATTCAAATGTGGAATTAGTCCATGGCCACGCCGGCTATAGTCATCCTCAAAGAAAGGGCAAGGAACATTGAGACAGTGGCTGGGATTTACTGTCTCTCTATCTTCGCCTCACTGTCAGATAAATGCCTGGAGTAGATGGAAGAAAGATAAGGAGAGGGGGATCACTCAACCTCCAATGAAAAACCAATATTTTTGTGGTGTGAGAGCCCCGGTGGAGGCGCGTGGGGCAGGGATAGGGCAGCTGACAGGGCAGGATTACTGAAGGTGTCATGCTATGCTGGAACCCAAAGCCCATTAGACATATATCATCACCTGCTGCAGCGACTGAGACAGGAGCAGCGGGCATTATATACAACAGCACAGGAGGGGAGAGGCGGATAGGGTAGGGGGGGGAAAAAAGGAGGGGAAAGGAGGCAGAGGACTAGACTGTTTGGAAGTTTGGATATATTACATAGAATATCCCCTGTGTGGCACACTCAAAAATATGTGATGACTGTTTATTTTTGGAAGTATTGTTTACATGTGATGGTTTTAAGCACTGTTTTTCTAATTGCAACAAAATAAAACATTTCAGTATTAAGTTTGAAACCCGAAGTATTTAATTTTGCGTTTGTTAGGAGACAAAGCTTGAGTCTATGAGGAAATAGAAGAGCGGATCCAATTCTGGGCAGGCGGCGTTGCAGCAGGGTCACGGAGGTGAGGGACGCTTTCCCCTCCCCTCACAGAGAAACGCTTGGTTCATCTCTTCATTTCTCCGGATGTTTCATCTGTTTTTCAGGCCAGAACACTGTGAAAATCACAAAACAAGTGTCTCCTACAGCTAAATTTAACGTAGCACCAGTGTGACGAGTTTGTTGACATAATTAGGTGTTTAATACAGGGTTTGGAAGAGCGCAAGTGCAGAGCCGTGCATGACGTCACTGTTAGAAAATGTCGCGCTTTGAAAGACGCACAACATGAGGAGTGTATACATTGTACAGTGTATTTTTTTGGGGGGGTTTTCTGCTAGGGGCCCAAACACATGACGGATATTTTGAAATCTGTTATTTCTGTTGACATGGTATGTATAAGACCTGTGAATATTCCCATTTAATTATAAATGTATTTGGTTAAAGTTAAAAAGGTAACTTCTCAGTTTTGTGAGGTTGAATCAGACTTGTACTGTATTTTGAGTTCATTCACATTCCCTATGTCACCTGTTGAATGTTTTTGGGACGAGAACAGTCATCTATGTCTTAAACTACAAAGAGCATTTTAAAGTGGAAGCACGTTAACGTGCTGCACGTCGCTCGGCTAATTAATTGTACATCAAAGTTGTAGCTTATGTGTTTGATTTTACTTGCACTGTGTCATGGTTGTTATGGAACAGCATACGTGCCGTTATGGAGCTGCATACATGCTAAAGTGATGCACGACAGCAAATAAAGTTCATCTGGCTCAAAGTGTGTTGAAATTGACAAAAGTGCGCAAAAGAGTCAGAAAGAAAGAGAAACCATATTAATGCACATTTAAAGAAAACAAGGACACTGAACCAAAACAAAGGACAGTGAAACAAAGAGACATCTACTACACTGGGGAGTATTTGAGAATGAATATTTCATGTTTTTGACTAAATTGTAATAAATGCAGGGAAACCATGGGAAGAGAAACGTTTGATTCATGTCTTCATTTCTGCGGCTATTTCATCTATTTTTCAGGGAGCTGCAAGACATCGAACCTCATTCATTTTGTTACGGTGGTAGTAGGCTTGGGACCCGTAACACCAGCATGTGTCCTCTTCAGCCCCTTCATCAAAAGCAATAAACCCACTCACCACCATTTGATCTAAAATATGCCCCCCCCCCCATCTATCAGTTCTGTGTGAATTCAAATGTTTGTCACAGTCTGTGAATATGATATGAACCCCTAATATGAACCAACTCTGTAAAAACAAACCAAACTGTGCTTTCAGTACAAAAACCAAGACGTTTCATATGACCTTAAAAAGCAAGTTCTCCCCCTACAACTGTGCATATCATAAGATTGTACTTGTGTTTTTATATTAAAAAAACAACAATAAATAAATAAATAAATAAATTCTCATTTATCCATAAAAATATCAAACCTACAGGCTAAATTTATCAACAATATAAATAAATGTCTTGCTTTCTTTTTTTTTACTTTTATTACATGAGGAGATATCATACTGAAATAGAGGCATTTCAGTGTTCTGCTAGCTGTATAGAGTTCCCTTTGGGGGACACTAGATCCTATTATTACGGACCAGAGGCCCATGCTGCACCTGCAAGCCTTAAAAAATACCTATAGTCATTTTAGGGTTCAATTTTAATTTGAGAAAATGAACCTTAAAATAACAAATTCAATGAGAGCCCTTGTGCCAATTCAACCTGAGAGTATTCATGTCTCCGGGGTAACACGCCAGAACTCCACAAATTTTAATGCATTATAAAAGCTGAAAGGGTGACTGTTGAATTGAAAGCAATTTCCTTAAAAGTCTGGTATGAAATTAAAAGACAGGATAACTACAGGGGGGGCAAACTGAAGCATATTGTGGCCTCAGCGTTTTGTATTTAACACAAGGACAAACAGGTTGTTGGGAATGAAAAGGAAATGTAAAGAAAGGAAAGAAAAGGAAACGAAACGAAAGGAGGCAGCAAACCTTAATATCCAGAAGGTTTTGTGGTTTGAAGTTGTGGCAGTGGAGTCGCTCTACTGTTGCTCTGCTGTCAGAGCAACAGTGCAGGGACAGATCCTGGTTCAAATTGCCTCCTAATGATAAAAGAGTATGTAGGCATAATGTGACAAGTGAGGAGGGGAATCGGCTTCTCCTGCACCGTGACACACTTTATGATACGCTAGATACGCGCCACAGCCAAGCCCCAAAAATTCAACGTGATATCTCCCAGGAAGCAAGCCGCTGAGGTCTTGGGAGGTAAACACCGGCGCTGGCTGCTCAGGGTGCAATATTTTAGCATACTTGGCTGCTTTGGATGGAATATGCTGCCTAGTGGGCGCAGTTCTTTTCTACTCTTTTAGCATTAAACCGGAGCTTGCTTCAAGTGTGTAGCAGAAAATCCCCGTTTAGCCTGGATCTCTCTTTTAGTGTGAATGGATAAGAACTGATTTTTTTTCTTTTTTTTTTTGCGAATTAACGGTAAATACTCATGACCGTATTGTTTCTTCTTCCTGTTGTAGAGCAACTCGCTAAACTGCAATCAAACATTTCACTGCATCAAGAGCTGTTTTTTTTTGGTTGGGTTTTTTTTTTTTTTCACGCCTCTTGATAAAAATAAAAGTGATTCTTTTGTACTGAATATTTATATTGGATGTGGGTTTAAAGCGCGCTTCATGCTTCTGGTAACCCTGACTGCTGCTGTGGGGCACTGGAGGGTGCGGAACCAGCTGAGTCGACATTCCTGTGGGAGTCGCACCATTCGCTAGTCAGCATGCAAACACCTCCAGCCTCACTCGCCGCCAGAAAGATACACATATGACTACCATTACCATTAAGTTAACATTTATTACACTACATCGCCCCACACACCAGACACAGAAATTACTAGGCACGAACCAGTGGCACCATGCTCACCTGGAAGAATTTTTTAAAGAATAAGCCCTTAATTACTCACTTTTGATGAACAAACGACTTAAAAGGTTGAAGGTAAAGGTGAAAGAATTTTATTGTCATTATACATGAATGTCCAGCGAAATCACGAGGCTAGAATGGAGGGTTAGTCCTGCGCTGCTCCGGCTGACACTGGGCCAATAATGCGCAACATGCATTTTTTGGATGGTGGGAGGAACCCAGCGCACCCGGAGGAAACCCACGCAAACACAGGGAAAACAACTCCACACGGGGGCTGAGGTGAAGGTAACACGTTTTTACTGCATTCAAACGTGGAAAATGCAGAGCGGTGGAATTATTTCACAGGTAATTTTGGGAGCTAATTAGTGGCAATGCTGGCCAGACAGCTTCCTGCAGAGAAATGCTAACACAACTGCGATATTTATAATCTTATTACTTTAAAAAAAATGGAAGGGACAGAATGTTAGCGACACCTCTTAGTGTTCAAAAGCACCTCCCTCAAACAGATTCACTAAAAATCCGTGGTAATGCAACAGAGTGTCACTGAAACTTGCGTAGCATAAAGAAAATGTCGAAATCTGTTGTTTGCTGCTGCAGTCTCTCTCATGCGCGTGCACGGGATCACCTCGCATTGCGGCGTTCGCCCGCAAACACTGTGATTGGTCAGACCTGCTGTCAATCATTTTTTGCACGGGCACGCGAACAGACACATCCTGGGAAAGGGCCAGATGACTAGTGGCTGAATGTAGTAATGGAGCAGCGCTTAAGTGTAATTTTATATTTGGCCAGCACAGCTCAATTTGTCAGTCTGATCTCGGCAAAGTCGGCAAATAGTCAACCATTAAAAATAATAGGCGTGTAATTGGAGTCCATGCCTGCGTCTTTTTGTGTCTTTTTTTCTGTTTATTTGGGTTGTTTTTTTTTAAGTAAGCACTGCCTCATAGATAAACGGGCAGATTGCCCCTAATGCAGACCTAGTTAAAGAATGAAATTAAAGACTTACCAAGGTGACACTTTTGAATTTCAGTATTAGCAAAGTTACTGCAACTAATAAAGTTACGGTTTTACTTCTGATGCACTCATAAAACCACAAGGCCAGAGATAAACAAGAAAATCAATTTCCAGCTTTCCCGGCAAAATTACCTTCCACCAGTCTTTTGAAAGGCCTTTTCAGCTGATTCATTCTTTAAATTTGTTCCGTGCAAATACTTTTATTGCCTCTCTCTCTGGCGGGGCATTAACGACATCCCGAGACCAGCGTCCAATCAAAATGGCTTTGTGGAGGTCACATGAAGGAAAGGCAATCATAAGGTATTTACACATTCTCTCGTTCTCCAACAGAAACACTACCTTAGCCAGAGGAGCTTTTTCGCGAGTCTGAGAGCCAGTTCCTAAACACAACACGGCCTCTCAACTTGCCAGTGCTGCCTCTGACTCACAATCTGATTAAAGTGTATGTGTTTAGATGATGGGAGAGGAGAGGAAAACAAGCCCAGTTTCCATTATCCTAACGGGATAGAGTCTGTCTGTGACAAGAAGCCTGTCTGGAGAGAGGGAGAGAGAGAGAGAGAGAGAAAGACCAGTAGAGGAGCTAATCCATTCAGCAGAAGCTAATGGGAGGGAAGAGGGGTCCATTGTGATTTGAGGGATAGGTTAGAGCTGGCAGGCTGCTCATCATGGGTGATTATAGGAGGTGGAGCAGCAGGAGAGGGCTCAGTGGGAGACTGAGAGGCATGATTCTGATTCACCAGCCTAGCATAAAAGTGGTAGTAGTAAGAGGAGCGGCTGGTGTTTGAAAGACAGCGAATACAATGAATACAGAGAGAGACTGTACAGAAAAAAAGAAAGTGATGGGGGGAGGGGGGTTATTCATAAAGATGCAAAGAAAGAAAAGGAGAATTTGGTGGGATAAAATGACAGCTAAGCGCCTCTGACATGGCTCAGTACCGTGATGACGATATATCTCGCACTTAGAGGAACTAATCTCGAAGTGTGCATATTAGCTCTGCACCTCCGTGTTGAGTAAAACATAAAGGATGTATTGAAAGGATGATGGTCTGTAAGTTAACCGACTGCAATACAGTACACAGAAGTAGATTTTCGGTTGTGATTTCAGTCATGTATGGAAAGGCCATTCCACCAATGTGGGCATTAACTCTCAAAAAAAAAAAAAATGTAGTATCTAGTTAACCTAACTGTAACAGCAAAAAGTTATTCCTCATCTTTTTTTTTATTTCTAATAAACAGGTCATTTAGTTTTACAGGAACACAGAAGTGCGACCAACCAACCAAGTGATGGAAATTGCCGTATTTGAGATTTATGCCAGGAAGGCAGAGCGTGCAGACACAACATGGGGTCGAGGACCAATCCCTGAGGTGGATGTTGCCCCCCACCCTCCTTTTTTTCCACAAGTCACCAGCAAAACACTGTGGAACATTTCTGTCAAAACGCCCCGGAATGACTTTGACAACAGCTGAAAGTGCCATGATCTAGCCGATACTGCTATAAAAGCAGTCCCCTCAGGTAGAATTTTGACAACAGCGTGTAAGCACCCGCGTTATGTAATACGTGTTGTGTTGCAGAAGCGTCGACTCGACGCCACAAGTAAAACTCTTACAACTCTGCTTTCCCCGCCATCTCTTCTGGGGTTTCATTACCTTCACATTTTGATTGGCAGGTTCTTTGGGGGAAGAGTTTAAAAAGGAGCCCAAACTTGAGAGGCAACAGAACGGTTCTCATTACTTGGAAACAGTTGTTATGCTTTTCAGTAGGAGGACAAACACACTGGCAGAGAACAAACTAGGACCACCTACAGGAAAAACACTGGCATAAACATGCACCGTAGCTGTATAAACTCTGCTGAAGCTCTCCCCTTCGTCTGTGCTGCTTCTTCAGGTTTTTGTTGCACATGAGGAAACTTTGGGTTTTTTTACCAACTCGAGCTCAAAGGAACACTTGAGTGCCATATTTGTTTAAAAGAAAAAAAACAACCCTTCTTCACTATCTCGAGAATCTAGAAGTCCGCCATGATACTCAGTCAGGTCTGTGAGACGCATTTGCTTGGCAGCCGGGACATTTTCTTTGGAGAGGAATCCAAAGATGAGAGGGAGGATAAAGATCCGTAAATGGGATGAGGCCGGGATGAAGGGAGCGGGGGGATACTCACAAGCGATGCGGACGTGGGCTTTGCGGCTCTTGGTGGTTCCTGCAGAGCTCCAGGCCACACACTGACACCAGAAGTCCTCCGGCCCAAAGAGCTCCTCCACCTGCTGTCGAGTGATCTCTATACTGGCTTCTCTCACGACCAGGCCTGTGAAGAGAGATGGAAAGATAAAGGAATGTTCAAAAGTGAAGAGGTGGAAAGATGATGATGCTCAAATTGCTCAGATAATGTTTTTTTTCTTTCGGTTTAGTTTGTTGTTTTCGCATGGTGGTTCAGATTATAATTAAAATGCGACTGCCATCAGGGTCCAATGTGAACTGTCTATGAGCCGGAAGTGACCGGCGTGCGCAGAAGAAGACGTGGCGTGACGCGCGGCACGCCGTGTTTACGGAGGTAAGTGCAGATGCTACACCTGTCAGCGTGTGCGCATCAGTTTTGAAGTCTTCGCGCAACCAGAGCCGACAAAATTCTGACCAGGTGATAAAGGGACGAGGAAGGTTAAGAAAAAAAAAGAGAGCACAAATTTTAGCGACGGCCATCCGTGGAGCAGCGGCTGCTTAAATCCACTGCTTACATTCGATCTTCCTGCCGCCTCTGGCGCAGCATTGTGACACCTGTCTCACTTTAATCACATAAAAGTCCGATGTAATGCGACATGACCGTTCAGACTGGGGGCGCTTTGAAAAACATCAGATATGTATCTGATTTAGGACCACAATTGAGAGTGACCTGGGTCAGATTTGAAAAATTGGAATTTGTGTAGATCAGACTGTCGTGAAAAAAAAAAAAAAAAAAATCAGACATCGGGTCCCATACGATCAAATATAAAGGTCGCATTCGGGCCACTTTTGCCTGCATAGACTCAAAGAGCAGGGATGAAAGGTAAAGGTCTTTGTTTGGTCATATCTTAAAAAGAGGCTGCCTTGAGGTGGATCAAAAAAAAGACCAAAATGAATCAGCTGATCTCGTATCTTTTCCTCTGACGCAGAAAAGATGCTAATGTCATTACCAGCTCCCCATCAAAGAAATCAGTCACATCACATGCCTCCAGCCCGGGTATTTGTGTGTGCGTCTGGCTCTGATTCTGAAGCCAGAGTGTCGAGCTGTTGGGTCCGGGCCCTGCGGGGGAGGATTCTCGGCGTCACGGCTAAGACAATCCTGTTTGCTAACTCCTCTGATTACTGCTCATCTGGGTGCCAGGACCCAAACAAACAAATCATCCCCAAAACAAATGCCTCTACCCACAGCTGCCCATCTAGAGCTGATTACGCTGCTGCTGCTGCTGCTGCTGCTGCTGCTGCTACTGTGTGTGTATGTCTGCGCAAGTCTATCCGCGTGTTGTTTTTTTGCAGTGCAGCGGCATTAACCGAAGATACGGATGCTTCACAATTCCCATGCGACGTCATGCCTTATTGCGGCTCAATCCTGAACTTGATTGGGGCGTTTGTAAGGTCACGTCACGAAGTCCTTTTGCAAAAAAAAAAAAAAAAAAAAAAGCGGCTTTTTTCACAGTTAAATGTAAAGCTGTTCAACCGTCTGCCGAAAGAGTTCTCACAGTCTTTACCGCTTCTATTTATATGAAGATAGAAAAAGTGAATAATTTCATATGCACTTGGCCATTCCCTTTAATTTAACACCAGGTGAATGCTGCATTCAGCAAAAAAAAAAAAAATGCAATAATTTATAAGCATGGACTGCAGATTTTTTATAAGAGCTTGCTTAGAATGTCATGTGTCATCTCATCCCTGAGCGTGCCGCTCTGTTAAGTTTAGATATGGCGGTTGTGCTGCCTGCTGGAAAAGAAAAAAAAATGAAAACAAAAATAAAAGGTTGATGCAACTTTCCTGGAACTAAGTCAGCAATGAGGCGTAAGTGGACTGTGACATTCAAATTCAGTTCATGCGACTGAAGGGGGGTTTTGTGTGACTAGGAAACATTCTCCCTGCCATTACGCCAGCATCACCCTCCGTCAGTCTCTGTCATCAGCATCACAAGCCGCCGTTTGTAAGAGCGGGCGACTTTCTTCCATTTTACTTGCCCGGTGGTTAGTTTGGGTGCGTCCTGTTCTGCAGTCATTTCGTTCTTCTTCTGTTCGTCACCAACAGAAGTTTGTTTGTGTTGCAGTTGTGCAACAGAAACAAATTCTTGCCCCGTTTTTCGTTCGACGCTTACATCTTTTGCCCCCTCGAGACGCGCTGTGTCGTTAAACTGTCGATTTCGTGCGTCTAACTAGTATGAACAATCTGTTCACTTGTGCAGTAACGCTGCAAACAATTAATCAATTAGTGCATTAGCTGTCAACCATGAATTTAATTACCAACTATCCTCATAAGTGATTCATTTGTCTGAATAATGGTTTCAGACAAAAGGGTCTAAATTCCAGATTCTGGCTTCCTAAATGTGAATACTTTCAATGTGACAGTGAACTAAATATCTATATATGACGATAAAACAAGATATTTGACATCAGCATTTTGGACTTTAGACATTTTTTACCTTTGTCAGATATTTTACAGACCACAGGAAGTAGCTGACGGATTGTACGGTAGCCCTTGTACAGTGCATGCAGTACATTAAATACATACATACATGCAGTTTACACTTGCCGACATCTGATTAGCCAATCACATGGCAACAACTCAATGCATTTCGGCATGAGGACACGATTAAGGCGATCTGCTGAAGTTCAAATCGAGCAGCAGAAGGGTGATTTTAGTGATTTTGAGCGTGTGATAGTTGTTGGGACCATCCTCTCTAGGGTTTACAGAGGATGGTCCCAAAAAGTGGGGATATCCAGGGAGCTGCAGTTCTCTGACTTAAAAATGCTTTGCTGATGCCAGAGCTCAGGGAAGAATGGCCAGGCTGGTTCCAGGCTAATAGAAAGACCACAGCTAATAACTAAAGCGGTTGGTGAGTGTATGTGTGTCTTTGTATGTGTTACTTAATGTACATCCCCAACAGCCGTCCCTCGGTGCTCGTCATTGGTGATTCGCAAAGAGTGGTGAAGCTGGTGTCACCTGACAAGGATCAAATTAAAAGAGCTGAGCTGACGCACTGAATTCATGCCAATTGATAGTACTGGAATAAAAGATGCGACTGGGTTGTCCGAAAGCCAAAACCAGAGCTGGAGCTCGTCCAAAAGGGACTGCAGGTGGAGTCTAATGTTACCAGTGGTGGGCCGTCAGGGCCAGCAAGGCCTCCGCTGCTAGCCTAAACAATATCAGATTCACTGATTTATGTCTTCATATATTCTTCCATGAATATTCATAAAATAATTCCAAAAAGTCTGCTGTCTTCCTTTCATGTCTTTTCTCTTGGTTGCTTCCAGTCATTTATATTTATATTAGAGCTTAAAATCCAATTATATTTCAGCCATCACATGTTGCCATGGTCAAAGAAATCTGCCTTAAGGCCTTCAGATATCAGTCGTGTGGGCGGCTGTAGCCTTAAATAAATGACGATGAAATTATTGCCTTAACCAATCCGATTTTGAATTGGCGACACCGAGGCCACCCAGCATGCGTACAATTACGTTTTCCATTTTCACGTCCTTCGATTGGATGGTCAAAGAGCGTGCTCGTCAGAGCTTTCAAACTGCACCTGTAACCACTTTCACGCGTAAAAAAATATTTGTTTTGATTTAATAGCTGTTTTGTCAACCCACGCAAATTGAAACTAATGGCAGGAATGCGACGGGGCAGGCTCGACAGAGAGAGCTGAAACACACGGATAATCTGTACAACAGAGTAGCTGAACTCTTCTTAAGAAAGGATTTTGGTTACAAATCAAGGGTTTTGGTGAGTAAAATACGTTTTATTGTCTCTTTAAATGTCATTTTATGAGGTTCTTATTGCTTTTTTGATGTCTGTGGCAGCTGTGGCTGCAGTGGAAGGAGACTTGTTGAATTACGCTATATGGGTTTGTTGCTTTAATGATGGCATTAATTACTACATGAGTTACTACATCTGTGACGCAATGACTCGTTATTGTGCATTTCTACATAATATTGATGGTTTCTATAGCCATAACGATGTTATTAAGAGGTGGATAAATTTAGGCAGGACGCCACTGACGGTCTAGGTGTAAAATGCACGGCTCGCCACTGAATGTTGCTTACTTAGTTAATCTTACTTCCAACATTTGACGCCCCCTTTATCAGTGAATTCCTCTTGTTGCTTAATCTAGTTTTTAATTTAGGAGGAGGACGTTTAACAACTAAACAAAAAGCCGAAACAGGACAGTAAAATGTCATAAAACTTGGCTAGTCTTATCCATTGTTTTTTTCAATATGCTATATATATATATTTATATATATATACACATATATATATCCTTGCATAATTGCAAAGCCAATCTATTCTAAAACTACTGCTTTTTTGTTTTGTTTTGTTTTGTTTTGTTTTGTTTTGTTTTGTTTTGTTTTGTTTTGTTTTGTTTTGTTTTGTTTTGTTTTTTTAAATCTCAGCAGATTTATTCTTTATTTTTGTTTGACTTAGTCACATGGTTGTT
>CAAKHG010050104.1:9209-67474 GCA_901007715.1 Dactylopterus volitans
CGAAAGCTTAAAGTGTAAGCGGCGATGAGGCATTTGGCTGATAAGGTTTAGAGTCACGGGCCTCCTAAATATCGAGTTGCGCCGGCAGCGTGGGTTTACCGGGATATGATCTGATGTATGCGGAGGCTGGAGGACAGGTGCGCCGACTATTGCATTTTATCTCTCACCGTGAAATGACAACAAGCCTTTGGAAACGTGCTGCTACTCCAGTGCAGCTTACTGGCATTTTCTCTGTTTTGTGTTTTAATTGTTGGCGCAGTTGAAGAGGTAATTAGCTTCACGGGCCTCACGTCTGTGGGCGCCGATGCCCGCACGGCATCTCACGCGAGGAGGCTTGTGAAAGTTTTTTTTTTCTTCTTAATTTCTAGTGAATTTACCACATGAAGGAAAACAGAAGTGAACACGAGAATAGAAACTGACTTCCTGACTGTCTGGCCAAAGACCTCTCCAGTAATTGGAATTTTTTTTGAGAAGTCTGACATTCCAACCCAGTCTCTCTCTCTCTCAAAAAAAACCCTCAAAAAAAAAAAGAGGAAAAAAAATGTGTTTCAAGTTTTCTTGTGGATTGGAGATGACTGGAATGTGTTTAGCAGCCCAGTTTTCTAAAAAATAATAATAATAATTTCCGTTCATCTAAAGTGCACTCTGAATTAATTTTTGAGCACATGTTATTTTTTTTTTTTCAGCAGTCAGCTGAAATCTTCATTTAGCAGTGGCGTGTAAGTCTGCATTGGGAGGAAGGCTCAGTCGGTCACCGAGATATGAGCTCAGTCCCATGTCGCAACTGACCACATGACCACATCACTATGACAACAAAGGGCACCGAACCCAAACCAAACCAAACCAAGTTTACGTCGAAACTCTGAAGCAAACCATCTGACGTCGGCACATCATAAAACATCACCATGAAAGCAAGCAAACAAACCTCAACCTCATCAATAAGGAAATAAATGCGCTTCAGTCCAAATGAGAATGAGAGTTTTGTTTCGGCCTCGTCACTTTGAGGAGACGGCGCGGCGTCGACACACCAGGTGCGGCATCAGAAACATACACACCAAAATGCGTGGGGCTCCCCGACCTACCATAATTCTGGTGGGTGGTGGTCAGCTGGGGTCGGTGCTACGAGGCAAATTCAACATTGCAGGGTGTCTTCACTTGCACTGGCTCGATGGACCCAGCAGCTGTGGTCTGCACAAGAGGAAGTCCGACCACAGACGTGGAGATAACGACTTCACTCGAGAAGAGCGATCCCTCGTCCTCGGCAAATGTGAATCCATAACACGGAATAAAATCAACGGCTCCTGCAACCGGTGGCAGGGGGGGAGCAGACAAAAATCACCGCGAGCGTGAAGGTGGGAATGAATAAGATTATCATCGTAAAATCACTGCTGCATCATAAATCGGCATCCTTATATAAAAAGACTGGGCCAGTCACTAGACGTGAGGTATACTGCCTCACTTCTAATGCATCAATATTGGTAAAATCAGTAACCTGCAGGTCAATTACATTTGATAACTGAATATGTTTGAAGGAAATAAAGCCTCCATCACAGCTCTCCATTCGTAGATTATCATCTGATTTTTTTTTTACAAAATGGTTGGCGGGTCGTGTTGCGTTTTCTTGAGCTTTATTAGCACGGGAAAAAAATAAAATAAAACCGTTAATGCCGTTAGCAGGCCAGTCGTCATTTGCTTGACCTTCCCTTCCCGCTCGGCGCCAGTGTAGGACGCGAAGGTCTGATGCTCCGTCTTCATAATGTCTTCGTAGGTTGTCCTCTTTCACCACGGCAACACTCCCTCTCACTGCAAATCCAACAAACACAGAAGCCCTACCGAGTGTTTAAACTAAGAAGTACAACACGGCTATGCACAAATATTATGTGGGGGCCATTGTCCGTTATATTCTTAGACTTTGATATGGGCCAATTAAAAATGGATAGCGGGCCGCAGTTGGGCCGGTGCAGTGATGCGCTCGGACGCTACAGTTTGTAACTTTGAAACAGCTGCTTCACATCGGAAGTATGTCATATCCGGCACCAAGGAGTCCAACAACAACATTCAGCTCACCCAGAGCTCCAAGTTTTATGTGTGGTTTCCCACTGCCTCCTGGGACCGCTCCCATGGAACCCAGGAAGCGATGTGTTAACAATTGATGTCGATGTTGGTCTCACAGGAAACGAGCGGGAGAGTCGGACTGAGCGGAGGACAGGGCACGACATCCATATACGTTACCGAGAAACCGATTAGCGGGGCCGAATAAGAACATGCGGCGGGTGGAAAAGTAAAATAATGGATGATCACGCGGATCGCAAACAAATCTCAATTTAAGCAGACTGATTCCAGCGTCGATCCATGATGCTTCTCTATTACGGAAGACATCTCCAGCGCAGCCAGAACGACTCCTGAACGCGACAGGAAATCTTTCTTTTTTCTCAGAACATCCAGACGTACGATTCCCTCATTTTTGGATGAAGTCGAACCATTTTTTGCACATCTTGCCACAATTACGAACCTTTGAGTTATTATAATCTATCCTGCCCAGCGCTGCTAGCTCCAAAACTAACATTAGCCAATCCAACTGAGTATATTGGCCTCAACTTACCATTCTTTATATGTCTTTGAATATCTTGTTAATTTTAAAGCTGGTGCATCTCAGTCTGTTTTGTAGTTGTTTTTTTGTTTAACATGTTTCAGTTTCTTGTACAAGAACAAGATGATCATATGATGATAATTTTCCCAACTGCTGCTCAGCGATGGAACACATTTCGTTGTGGTTTCTCTCCTGCAATTTAATTGGATGCTGGAGACGAAAAGGAATTAACATTAGTTGATTCAGGAGATCAAGAGAAATTGAAGGATTCTTGGCACTTCTTTAAAATGTTATACACCAGTTTTTCATTTTCGGACTTTGCGTAGGGTATCAAGTCAGTTGGCTCAAAAGGCTAAAAAAAAACCTGTGTGTGTGTGTGCGTGCGTGTGTGTGTGTGTGTGTGTGCAGCACCTGTGCTGTAGACCCTGCTATTGTAAATAAAGCCTCTCTGTGGCTTTATCATTGCTATCCCTCTTTAAGCCAACCGGTTAGGTCTCAACCAAATCGAATCCTTATCAGACTGTCTGAGATTAGTTCAAAAATGCTTCCAACACACACTCAAGTCACACAAAAGCATATTTTCACACAGGACGCGCAGAAATTATGGTATCAAAAAACACCACAAACCCTCCACAGAATGGTGGTTTGGGTGCTGTTTCCTGCAAAGCAGCTTTACTCACAGAGCGCATTTCATACCCGACACAGAAAAAAGAAAGAAAGAAAAAATATGTATGAAAACCACAAGAGGAAAGTGGGATTTCTGAGAAGCTGACGATGCCGTTTGTCAAAAATATTTCTGCAATGTTTAAGCGCAAACGGAATAGTTGGCCCCAGTGCAGCGGTCGCTTCAGACGGGGCCGGCAGCAGATCAGAAAAAAAGCTACTGATGTGTCACTAAAAGAGGTTTTTCATTTGCTCGAGTGAAAGAAGCCATATTGATTTCAAATATCTAGTGTGTCCGAGCCAAATCTGTGATGTCTTTATCATAAAAACCACAAATGCTCCCCGGGCGCTGTAACCATGGCAGCCCGCTGCTCCTGTGTGTACTAACTATACATGTAGTGTGTGTGTGTGTGTGACCTCATGGAAGGGTCAAATGCAGAGAACTAATTTCCCCATGTGGGATTGGTAAGGAACAATGATTAATCAAAAAAGTAGCACGTTTCCAAAAAAAAACAAAAAAACATCGAGTCAGTATCCTGCTAATAGTTTTTTGCAGTAACGCAAAAATGTCCCTGAAGTTTCTCAGTGTCACTGAAGGCAGCGCCGCGCGTAATTTTAGATGCAATTTCCTCAAGAGAGCAACACACACACACACACACACACACACGCACACGCACACATCCAGTTTTATATAATAACGGCAGCAGACGCACGCAAACGCATGCATGCGCAGACACCGTGACACATTCTCAGTACCAGAGGGTGCAATGAATCATTCGGGTACATTTGACTCGTCAAGCTCACACACACACTCAAGAGTGTTTCTTTTAAGTTCATTTACAGCGTGGAGTATCTATTCTTGTCGCGTCACATGCTGATAAAAGGTTGCCATGAGATAGTTTCCTCCTTTGGGGGACAGGTTTTAGCTCTTCACTGGTCCCGTTCTAGGTCATGACTGTCTGGTGACCCATGATCCGGGTTTCTTTTTTTGTTACATCTCTGGCTGTTCAGTTGATGGAGGTCACTTGGAGGTGAAATGCTGAATAAGGACAAAAGGCCTCCTCATGAACACCAACCATGAATTGAAGCGATGAAGACAGCATTTCAGATTGAGATACGTGGACATACAACAAGACCATCATGGATGATTATACTCTGATTTTTCTCATCTTCTCTATTTTCCAGTCACACAATGTCTCTTAACGCCTCGATGCCTCCCAGCATTCTCAAGTCCTCCAAGAATGACAAGGTGACAGAGGTGGACATTGACGCCCTCATGGACAACGTCAGCATCGTCCTCTACTCGCTCACCATCGTACTCGGCATCACGGGGAACAGCATGGTGATCTGGGTGGCCGGATTCAAGCTGCAGGTGAATACTTTGAGTGTCAAATAGCCAAAGACATTTAAATGCCCTCACAAGTAGCCTTATTAATAAGACTACCTGGATCACACTTACACTCATTTTCTGTTACTCTGCTTCTGCCTTCCTCCGTAGCAAAAAGTGACCAACATATGGCTGGTCAATCTTGCGATCACAGACCTGATCTTCTGCTTCACGCGGGTCTTTTCCCTCACCAAGAAGCTCTTCTTTGACCACTGGCCCTTTGGCATCTTCGTCTGCAAGTTCAACGGCTTCTTCAAGTACGCCAACATGTTTTGCTCGGTGTTCCTGCTGGCGGTGATCAGCATGGACCGGGCGTTTTGCGTCTGGCTACCGGTCTTCACCAAGCGGCGGCGCACGCTGTGGGCCGCCCGGGTGGTGGCCGTCTGCGTCTGGGCCGTCGCGGTCACCTTCAGCACCCCTTACTTCTTCTACCGCCAAGTCTACCTGGGGAAGAACAACCTGACTAAGTGCTCGGTGGACGTGAAGGACGCGGCCTCGGGCAACAGCGGCACCAAAATGGCCCTCTACTCCATCCGCTTCCTGTGCGGCTTCCTGTTGCCCTTCTTGGTCATCCTCACCTGCTACATCCTGGCTGGAGTCGGTATCAAGCGCACCCGCTTGTCGGGGAAGTCCCGCCCCCTGCGCATTTTAGCGTCACTCGTCTTCGCTTTCTTCCTGTGCTGGGCGCCGTACCACTGCCTCCTCTTGGTGAAGATGGTGGACAGCAAAAACCCGATGGTGAAGCTCTGGTACCCTGTGGCGAAGGGCGTGGCTTACTTCAACAGCTGCGTGAACCCGCTGTTGTACTTCTGCATGGGACTGAACATCAGGGGGAGGTTCAGGCAGAGCCTGGCGGGGGTGTACAGGAGAGCTCTCGTGGACGAGGTGGACGGACAGACGACTCAGTCCAACGAGCGCTCCTTAGATGACAGCAGCACTGACGTGGCGGCGCGGAGGATCCCTCGTCCAGAGGGTGTCGCTAAAGTTTGAGTCGATGACTGAAGATGCACGGGGCCAAACAGGTGATCTTTACACTCAGCTATCATAACGACAGGCTCCCGTCCTCTGCTAGCTTGATTCCAAACTTCTGATGGAGGAAATGGAGTCAGATTTATGAAGTGGTAGGATATGTTTTGTAATTCATTATCATTTCTGAGGTTCTGCATGTTCCCAAGTGCAAGAACCTGACCTTCACTTATACCATGCCCCATAAATGATCACTGATGCTGGAGCTTTTGATTGTCTGTCTGATTGACATGATGAGTTTGGGCACAAAATTGCTGTTCCTTGAGGTTCCTTTCCCTTTCATGGTAAAGTGAAGGCGATCTAGATGTTCCTCCAAGCGGACAGAGGCCACGCTGGCAAATTTGTCGTAACTTACACGTGATCTGCAGAGACCTCTATTAATTGGCTGCTGGACCCGATTTCATGCGGCTCCCTTGGCTGCTGCCTACTTGCTGATACGATACCGTCACAATAAGACGCAGCCCGTCAGTGGCGTCCACACTACAGCCATGTTTCTCTGCCAGACTGGTCAGGGCCCAAGACATCTGCTGTAGGCCAGGCTTGGGCCGCTGCTTTTTATGCTCGCTCAGCTCAGGTCTGATATTTTTTTGGGCCTTACCAAAGCTCTATGTGAAACCTACTCTTTCCCCCCCAAATAGCATGTTAGATTGGATTAGATTAGATTCATATTTGTTGTCATTACACATGTATAAGTACAAGGCAACAAAATGCAGTTTGGCATCTAACCAGAAATGCAAAAACAGCAAGTGCAAATAATAGATGTACAAAATATAAATTATTACTAAGGGAAAAAAATAAGGAGAACTTGAACAATTTAAAGACTGCAGTGATCATTTATCAGATTATTCTATTTTTCCTTAATAAAGTAATGCAATCTATTTTTTATAATTTGAACAGAAAAGTAATTTTTTTTTACGAGTTCTTATTAGTTAAATTCTTATTAGTTACAGTATGCAAAGTAACTGCATAAAAGTCATGTCTAAAATAGTAGATTTACTCTTTCTAAATCCGTAATTTTAGAGGACTTTAAGCTCAAAATTCGATTTTTTTTTTGACACTCAGTTGTCTGATCGGAAATAAAAGTTTCACCATCCGACTTTGGTTTTGTTTTGAGATCAGAATCAGCTGATAATTCCAAGTGAACAGAGTCACTGAAAATCTAGATGAGTAGTTTGGTAATAATTACCAGTAGGCGCGCTTTGTTTATGTTGCAAGCTAATTTTACGTGCGCTTTAACAATGGCTGGACGCAGAAACCACTGTTAGGGATTACATGAGGTGACAGGTCACTGCCACGATTGTCGTCACCGCTGTTGTTCAGTTTCCCCGCATACTTCAAAGTACATTTTACTCTGTGAGGACATCCACTTCATGTCGCAAGCACGAGTGAAGCACTTGCATTGTCACACCCTGCCCTCATCAGCTCATTGCGTGAATATAGTTGTGCTGTCATTTTTTTTTTTTTTTTTCTTTCTGGCTCATTCTGCCAGCTTGACTGGTCATGACACCTGTCAATGAGAATGGCAGTGATGAGGAGTCACATCAGTGGTATTGGTGCCGGTGTGGCCTTTTGTTTTTGTTGCCGGGCTACAATCAACATGTGAGCCTAACACACACACACACACACACACACACTTAGTTGAGCTCCATCGATATGATTTCATAAAGTTACCTGGCAAGTCCTGACTTTCATGTTTCAGGTTGTTGATTTAAAGAACGCACCTGACTACTGAGATGCTGCCTAAAGCTCTGAAACGGACCGTTTTTTTTTTTTGTTTTTTTGTTTTTTATCTCTCCAAACTGCGCCTTTTATCTCTGTGTGTTGTGGTTTTTAGAATATAATCCTCATATGATTATTTTAAAGGCATCAGTGTCTGCTCAGTCTTTGCATGGCAGATCTGAGTTTTCAACATACCACGAAGAGCTAAGGGTTAGAACATGTCAAACCTCTAAAATATTTATTGCTGGTACCATGTTTAGTCCATTGACAGTATTTTTTTTCTTCGTAAATTTTTGTTGGTGCATCGATGATGCTCGATGATTATGCTATATATATTATGTTCATTCAGTGTCAGTAGGCATTTCTACTATTGAAATATATTTCACATTAGTTTATTTGAAGAAGTATAAATGTTCTCTTGATGAACATGTCCTGTAAGATAGCCTGGGAAGGTGCCACACTTGTGGTCTTTCGAAGCGCAAGAGAAATGACACTGAGGTCAGCGCGAGCAGATGAAAAGGAGGTCAGAGGGAAGTGAGACAATCGAAAGTAAAACCAGTATTGGCTTTGTGACACTGTGACGTTTCAGCCTGAATGTTGAATAAATCAAAAAATATATATTGTGTAAAAAAAATCAAGCCAATCCGTTGCATTTCCTGTAATCATCGTCTCCATGTATTTATTGGCGTGTGCTACCACAGCGTAAATGCTCCGAGGTGTTGCTTAAGCTGTGAACGTCGTTGAGTAATTTCCAGGAAGTCACTGTGACAGCATGTCTGGCTTTGATGGCAGATGTGCACACAGACAATAAAAATAAAAGGTAAGACTGGGAAGGCTGGTCAGCCGCCACAATTAACCTTCACCAGGGCAACCAGCTAAGCAACCCGCTCATAAAAACTCAACCGTGCGTTCCCCGCTGATTAATCTGGGATCTCTGGGACACGTTTGATATACAATTTGTTGCGCTGGCAGATTGTTAGTGAATGGTGGTTGCCGTGAAATGTGATTTAAGGTTTGTAAATAGCACTTTTAAGATTTCGGGTCAAATTGTGTCATCAAATAAAAGCTTCGGGAAGTGACCGTTGTGTTTAAAGCGTTTCATTGCTTCCACAAATTCACCAGTTGTTGCCAGTCTCAGCTGAGAGATTCATCAAGTGACAGAAAACATGATGAAATGTGAATTGTTTTTATTTGTTCACTCCACTGCGAAGGACGTTTGTGCCGTGCTGCAGCGTTTTCACGCCGTGCAGGAAATCTGGGGTTAAAAGTCGCCCTCACTCCTTCACTTGATAATTTTATTCTTCTTATTGTTGTTATATTCGAGTCATAGTCAGTTGGTTTTCGTGTAGCACTACGAAACCTTCACTTTAATTTGTTTTTCATCTGTATGTATGCAGATGGCAAAAATTTTGGTCCGGTTTCCTTCCGTGTGGTTTAACAAAAACATGACATGGTCTTCATGGTGCAGGATTGCGAGTGGTACGGTCAAAAAGATAAACCCTTTTGGGGAAGTTTTCAGTTTGCACAATGTGTCTCCAAACAGGGGTTTAGTTTCATGTCATCTGGAAGTCTGATGTTACATTGGATACTGAAGACCCAAAACATTCATTCATTCACTGTCTTCCGCTTATTCCGGGTCGCGGTCGTGCTGGAGCCGATCCCAGCTGTCGAATGGGCGAGCGGAGGGGTGCACCCTGGACGAGACGCCAGCTCATCGCAGGGCCACATGAAAGACATACAACCACTCACACCTACGGGCAGTTTAGAGGAGCCAGTTAACCTCAGCATGCTTTTGGGAGTGGGAGGAAGCCGCAGTACCCAGAGAGAACCCACGCAGACACGGGGAGAGCATGTGAACTCCACATAGAAAGACCCGTGACCTGTGACCTTCTTGCTATGAGGCAATGGTGCTAACCACCATGTCGCTCGACCCAAAACATCTGAGTGAAATTTCAAAATTCCACAAATTAAAATACAGGAACAGTTTGCAAGTTGGTTCCTCATAAAAGTTGCGAACAGAAAGATGAAAAGTGAAACGGGGATGTGATGTTTCCTCGTACGTTGTTTTTTTCTTTCTTATTGCAGCATAAATGACGTTTGACCTCCATGGAATAAAACACCCGGCAGCCTCTGCATGCAGACATACACCGCAGTCACATTTAACAGACATTAACACGTCTAAAGCTAGGTGACTTTGTGAAAATTGAAGGCATCATGGATAAGAAGGTAATTCCGAAGATGTATGGCGTGCCATCTGGGAGTCGTCTTATTTTGCCTGTATTTATTTTCCAAGAAGACAGTGACCCAAAACTTTGGCCGGAACTACCTGCGACAGAAGGAATCTGCTGGAAATTGAAAATTATGGACTTCTTTTTGTGTGTGTGTGTGTGTGTGTGTGTGTGTGCGTGTCTCTCTCTTTCTATATATATATATATATATATATATATATATATTACAGTCGAAGAAATGATTCATTGGTGGCATTGGTGAGTAGACAACGGGTGAATTGTCATTTTTGGGTGAACTACCCCTTTAAACTTCAACAAATAGTGTCACTTCCTAAAAGCAGTTTTGGAAATGACACTACCAAACCAGAGTTTTGCGGAACAGCAGCTGCTCAAAATACAGACTTTGTAAAGGTCAAATTGAGAAGAGTGTCACAAACAACTTGCCATTTTGCAGCTTCCATGTCAAAGAGTTTCAAATCAAGTCCAGTCAAATTTGATTTATAAAGCACATTAACGAGCAAAAGTTGGCAAAATGTTATACAAAACCCATAAACACCACTATACGGAATATAGTGGCATTAAATACAGATTTAAAATGGGATTTACAAGCTGGTAGTCTCTGGCGTTTGCATTATCTTTTAATTGACCTTTTTTTTCAATCAGGTTTTTGGCTGTGCTCACATTGACAAGCCTTTCGAATCATAGATTTTTTTTCCCTCTATTTTGGTGTAATAATGAATTATTGTTTGAACTGATCAACCTGTTTGTTTAATAAATTGTAAGTCGATCAAAAGTGGCTCAAAAATGTTTTGAAGATGCTGGGCTACTCGTGCAGGCTGCTTTTTTTTTATTTGTGTACTTTCTAGGTTGCTAATTTCAGCGGCTCATCTTGACATTTACCTGGAAAATTCAGCTTTTAGCAATTTCGGTGGCAATCCCAGAGCAATTAAGCTGTCAATTGACAATGACACGCAGAATCTATTTATAGAGATGAATGGAGGGACCGGTGTTCCATCAATTACCCAACAACACCGGGGAGGCTCACCGTCCTTGAATGGACATTTGTGGGGATGCAACGTACCAACATCCGGATCGAAATTCAATGAACTGCGTCACAGTGTGAGACTGCAAGTGTGTCACGACGGCCCTGCCAGTGGAAGATTTTGACACACCCATGTCAACACTGTTGCCCAGTTGCATTTTTCCAGCTGCAAACAGGCAGCAGGAGGTCTGCCTCAGTCAGTGTTTGCAGAATAGGTCTACTAACTCCTTCTCCTGCCACCATCCTCCGCTCGAAAAGTCCAGCTTTTTACTCCTTTGATCATGTTAGAAGATCTTTTAAGGGCTGAGGTGTGAGACACTTTCATCCCATCAAGGATGTCGTCTTAAATGTTATCGGAGTCCTTATACCTCTCACAACCACAAAAGGAAGAAAGAACTGATAAACATGCAGTGATTGTAATGTTCGTGCAAAGTACGATTTGGTGTCCTGTAAAGTGTCTATCATGAAGAACTCTCACAAAAGTAAGACTTGAAGAGGTAGGGCTGGAGTTTTAACGTGTTAAAAACATGCATAACAAACATATGTTATATATTTAATATGGTCCAGCCAAGCCATGACATGGCTACCACAGGTAAAGTGAGTAACACTGATTACCCATTTACCATGGCAGCTGCCAGTGGGTGGGATGTATTAGGCAGCAAGTGAACATTTTGTCCTCACAGTTGATCAAGCGTGAGGTGTGTGTGTGTGTGTGTGTGTGTGTGTGTGTGTGTGTGAGGGGGTGCACTATGTGAAGAAGGCATGCTGGCAGAGGCAAGTGTGACAAAGTGGAAATGGGCTTGCATTTATATTGCGCTTCTCTACTTTAACGGGACTCAAAGTGCTTTATAATACCATGGCCTCATTGATACTAACGTTCACACACACATTCATATACTGATGGCAGGGGCTGCCATGCAAGGTGCCAGCCCGTTCACCAGGAGCAGTCAGGTCATTTTGACGTGGTCTCTGCTGGAGCTCGGGATTGGACCGATTTCTGGACGGCGACTCTACCAACTTAGTCAGTGATGCTTTGGCCAATGCTCCACTGGGGAACCTTGGGTCCTGCCATTCATGTGGATGTGACTCTGACAGGTATCATCTACCCAGTCACCGTTGTAGACCATGTCCACCCTTTCATCGAAACGGTATTCCCAGGTGGCAGTGGCCTCTCTCAGCAGGATAATGCTCCCAGCCACAAAGCAAAATGGTTCAGGAATGCTTTGAAGGAACGGCCTTTAGATTCCCCAGCATCCATGGGATGTGCTGGACAAACACATCAGATCCACGGAGGCCCCACCTTGCATCTGGTAGGCCTTAAAGGATCCGGCTAACATTTTGGTGCCACCTTCAGAGGTCTAACGGATTCCAAGCCTCAATGGGTCAAGGTTTGTTTGGCAGAAAATGGGGCACCTGTTATGTCTTGAAATACGGGCTAATCCAAGGTAGCAGAAAACGGGGAAACTGTAAACGGTGTTGTGGCGTGCTCGCCATAGATTGTCAAGTTAGGCGAGGGTCCACTCGGAAGTCCAACTAAGTGGGATTTAATACAAAAACACGGGGCGGCAGGTGAACATGGCGAAGAGCGTGGAACTTGTGAGAACCTACGATGAATCACTCTGGAGACCAAACAACTCAGCAAAGGAGCCCTCCTTTGCGCTGCCATGTATGACGGAACTATCTGGCGTCGGAGCGGGGACAGAGCCAGATCCATATGGAGCACTTGATTGTGGTCAGATTGATGACGCGCGCGTGTTCAGCTGCAGCCTGGGCGAATCGATGCAGCCACGCCTCCTGTCACACATACACACTGGGGGAGAGCAACATGGATGCCTCCTCGCATCCTACAAGGCTTGTTGGAGAAATGCACTTTGAGGCTTCAGTCTTGTCCTTCTTGTCAACAAAAAAAGAAACCAGCTCCCACTGGAGAGGAGGTGGGAGAAATTAGGCCCACAACCAGGGACTCAGATATATATTTCTCCATTGCCTGTTTCTCACCGACTTCTTGGTGGGTAAACAAGCTCCAGGTGGCGAGTCAATGGCACAGTGGTAAGGAGGAAGGGATTGTGCAAGTGTGCATGCTAAAAACTAGTCTTTGGTCATGATACTCACCAGCGAAGGTGCTCAGATGTACCTCCTCCGGTGGCTTTTTTGGGGCGTGGAGGGTCCAGCTCAATCGGCAGCATAAGGACAGTTAGCGTGGCAGTGCTCGCTCCAGCAAAACAGCAAAACCAACAACAAACCAACAAAAACCGACCCTGACAGGATCTACAAAATATCAGCCCGGTGGTCATAATGTTACGGCTGATCGGAGCACGTTACACTCAACATTCAATGTAACACTTGTGAGAATAAAGATTCCTAGATCAGATTATTGTAATTAATGAATCTGTAAATATGTATTTTCTTTATAATTAGTACTAGTCGAAAATAAATTAGTTGAATTCTTTATAATCAATCCTGAAAAAGAAATTCCATGAAACTTAAAAAACAAGTTTGAAAAAATATGGCACCACAAAATACAGATTTGCTCAAAGTTCATGCTTCATCATCATGGCTGTATACAATAATTTTGAGTAACTGCATAGTTACACACTTAGATGCTAATTAAATTGAAAATTTAAATATTTTATTGGTGTACAGCCGCAGCCATTACGACGACCCTCTGACATTCTAAGAAGAAGTTTTTTTTTTTTTACCTCTACCGTAATTTCAAGACTATAAGCTGCAATTTTTTTTTCTTAACACGATTCGAACACTGCGGCTTAAACAATGATGCGGCTAATTTATGGAATTTTTTTTTTTTTACAGGCTAACGAGCTTTATGCCGCCAAAACATTTATCCTCAGCATGCCAGACCGATGAAATCACCAAACAGGCCTAAGTGGACCAATCAAACGCACTCACACTAAATTCTTCCGATCGGTTATTTGGGCTTCATGCACACACTTTTATAATGGAAAACGCCCAAGTTCAAGTTAAAGGCTGATTAGGACAAAGCGGGGATAGAAAATGGATGGATGGACTTTTCCTGGTAGGCCAGCGTATTTTATTTTTATTTTTTTCACCAGCTGTATTACGGGCGCTGCTCGGAAGAAAAGCATTTCTAATACGTATTGGTGTGTGTTACCAGTACGTATTTGATTAAAAGTTAAAATCTTTCAGTGTAAGTATCTCATGTTTACAACGTGGACACCTGCAGCTTATAGACAAGTGCGGAGCATATATGTATATATATATTTTTCTTTTTAAAGTTAGAGGGTGCGGCCTATATTCAGGTGCGCTCAATAGTCCGGAAAGTACGGTAGTTTAAAAAAAAAAAATACAAAAAACATTTGAGACCTATGATAATTTTACCACAAAATTGCTTTAATGATAAACAGGGATAAAACACATGTTATAATTTAATTTACAAAACAGGCAAAAGGAATAGTTATGAAATTATGATACAGCAAAGCTATAAATAAATGATGAGTTGCACTAACAAAACGTCCTCTGCATACACTTTTGGATCTATAAACTGGCCTGTCAGAAACATCCTTTCAGCACATTCGCCGTGACAAAATCAGTTTTGCTGTTGCAAAAACAAAAAAACAAAAAAAACAAAAAAAAAAAAACTTCATGATTTTATTCTCGTCACGGGGATGTTTGTCTTCAGACAGTGTCGCGTTGAATGCAGAGATCACAGTTAAAGAGACATGGCTTTACACAAAAAGAACAACTTCAGATCAATCCGATAAAGTGACAGTGAAACGCTGTGAGGCTCATTGTTGTCAGTTTCAGTTTCTCATTATTGATATCGCATCTTCATATTCACTGCTGCTCGTCTCCAACCTCCCCCACCGCCTCCTCAAACCTGCTTTTCTGGTCAAGTTCTCTACCAACCAATCCATTTTTCCAGATTTTCTCTAAATCAGAAAAGGGGCTAATGTTTCCAAGTTGTCAGTCATTAGCAGTATTTGAGTCAATACTGCGGCGGCGTCTGGAGACTTTAAAAGCTTTTTTTTTTTTCCACAAATCTCACACGCAGTGGTCATTGCAAATGGACAGAGACGGGTTTGGGTTGCGTTTTTGGCTCATTTTGTTTTCGAGATGGACTTTTCCGTCAAGAACGCTCGGCCGGGGCGGCCCGCCGCCTGGACTGGACGTGTCTGCGGCTCTGCCTCACGCGGCCTTCATTTACTCTTGAGAGTGAGCGTAACAGCCGACCAGCCTCACTCGAAGTTCTTTTAACTTAATACTCCTTTGAATCTACACTGATCAGCCATAACATTAAAACCACAGCAGGTTTACCACAGAAAATAATGCAAGAGCCCTGTAATAAATTCTCCCTTCAGGAGGTTTATGTTGATTTTTTTTATTTAATCTGCTTGAGAGAGCTTTTGGCATATTTTAATGATTGTTATTGTGACTGTGATTCGTGTCCCTAATATGGCGTCAGCCTGGTAAATATTACTGCGATGACAAAATTATTAGAGTTCAACAGCATCACAAATTACAGTCTCAGTAACAATCATTGAAATATGTCAACCCCTCAGATTCAATAAAAATTCAAGATAAAAAAGGCTCCTGAAGGCAGAATTCATTGCAGGGCTTTTGCGAGATGCTGCATGGTAAACACGCGGCGATTTTAACGTTGGCTGATCGGTGTGTTTTTCAAATCTGTCGTTTAAAATGATTTGTTTATCAATTTTCACCTGATTCTTACACAACGTGCTCATGACCCACCCCTGAGGGACACCCCAAATTACGAGAATGTCTAAGACGGATGAAAAATAAAACTAAATAATTTATAATGATTACATTTAATTGACAATAAGCTAGGTCACAAGCTTCAGAGACCAAATGAACAATAAACACCTGAAGTACTTTGTTCTACAGGATCTGACGTTGAGAACTTATCAACGTGCTGCAGGAAGTATTGACTCTTTTCATGTTACGCAGTAATAACAGGTGAGTTCGAATCAGCGGCGGCTCACGATTTGGAGCGCTCCTCAGTCACATTCCCACACAGGCTTTTCTAGCTGTTCTGACCTATAATCGTGACCTGTGCCAAGAGGCTGAGCTGTAGGCACATGCAGGGCGTGGCAGGCGGCACGGACCGAGCGTTGCAACCAAAACACAGTGCTCCTTGCAGGAAAGGAACTCTGAAAAGCAGTTATCATTTCAAAAATACTACAACACATTTTTTTTTTTTTTGCTTTCTTATTGTCGTTCATTTCGTCTCAAACCAGAACTCCTTGGTCCGGTTTTCTGTCGAGCATGCTCGAAAACATGAAGTCCTCTTTCCCACCAGTGTTAGCACGTTTGACCTGCGGGGAATTTAGATGATGAGTACACAAATATTCCATAGTGCCACTCCTAGATGAAGAACTATTCACTTGCAAGGAATTATTCCTGTCTAAATATAGTACTACAAAGGTGCGGTATGTAATACATACCACACTGTGAAGGTATGGTTCTATGGTTGACATGATAATTGAGCCTTCTTAAGTTGGTCACTAATTGTGGATTTAAATTTCTGGCTAAAAATGCAAAAGCTAAACAATTGGCCAGTACTCGTTTTACTACTGTACTTGTTCTACTCAGAGCATGTGTAGACCTCCCCAACCACCTTAAGAGCCATGCTGGTGACAGACACTAGCGCCTGTTCAGCTTAAGCCTCCTTTGCTAGCACGCCACCCCGACCTGGGTGCATCAGTGATATCACATTTCACCCAGTATTTCCTCCGAAGCAGTACAAGATCTAGTCGGGCTACTGCGTCATAGGCCTTAGGAATAAAACTCCTTCAAACTTTTTTCATACTTGTCTGATTTAGAGTGGCTTGTTTCATAAAAATGTGAACTTGAAACATGATGTATTGTCTATCACTAACTCTGTGTGTCTCACTGAAATGGGCTTGGTGATCAGGTCTAATATGAATTTTACTGTAAACAGAGACAAGTCCAATAAAAAAAAGAGGCTATATGCACACACATTAAAGCAACTGCATGAGGAAATACGATAGTAGAAATTGTGGTAGCAGCAGCAATGACAGTAGAAAGTAGAAGAATAGAGTATTGCTGCTTCTTCTGGTAGCATCAGAGTGAAACATGGCATTAGCAGTACTAGTATAACAGCGTTTTACTACAGTAGTTGTTTTTGGACCAGTAGTAGCAGCAGTAGAAATGCAGTAGCAGTCCGAGCGGCTGCTTGTAGTCGTACCTGTTTGCCTTTTTTTCTTTCAGACTTGGATTCTGTGTCCAGATAGGCCACATAATGGATCAAGGTGTACACTCTGGCAAAAAAAAACAAAAAACAAAACACAAAAATGAACAAATGTTAAGATACAAGACCTTTAAGAGGGAAAAAAAAGAGAAGCAAAGCACACACTGTTGAGCAGTGGGCAGGTGATGGGTTACCTGTGGTACAGCATGGCTATGAACTGGATCACAACCAGTAAGGCAAAGGACAAGATGAACATGAAGCCCAGCGGGTCGATGAAGATGTAGTCTCCCGTGAACTCCAGGTTGATGTCCACCTTTGGCACCTGGATGAAGATGGAGCCCTGGAGGAGCTGCAGGGTGAAGGTCGCCACCAGCCAGAAGGCGTTGCAGATGAAGTAGAGGAAGGTCATCTGTAGATGAGGAGAGTAAAAAAAAAAGAAAGAAAGAAAGAAAAGAAATCCTTTAAATGCGTTGTCATTCATGTAGGATTTATGCATTTACACAGGATTTCACAACTATGGGAGTACATTTGCCACCTAGTTACCTTGTTTCTCAGGTCTTTGAGTTTCTCGGCCATTTTCTTCTGTTTGTTCTTGTTCTCGGGCAGCGGCTTCAGGTACTTTGCCGTCAGCTCTCTGAAGAACTGCTCTTCGTCCTGCAGACAAACATTCATTCAATGAGGCTGCATCAAAGCTTCAAAAACGCTGCTTGTTAAAATTTGCACGCCAAAATCCCAAATTAGTTTGGGAATATCTCTGGATTCTTACTTACTCTGGATACTATTTTTTTTAATTTACTTTCTGTGCTTATATACTCTATTTTATTATTTTCTTTAAAAAAAAAATCCATTCATTCATTCACTCATTTTCTGAAGATTAGTTTTCCGCATCCTTTGTCGAAAAAAGAGAGGAGAAGAAATAGAGTCGGAGGTCACTGACTCAAACGCACCTGTTCGAGCGCGTCCTCCTGCAGGCGCATGTCGTCAGACAGACTCTGCAGCTGTGTGACCCAGCCTGAGGAAGAGAACAGGGGGGCTGTTACACCACACGGCCTCTGAGAGTATGCTGGCATGCATATTTTTTGTAAATATTCAATCCATTTTTGGTCCTCATTTGGATTTGACTTACAGTGGTTGGGAAATGTAAAAGCCAGTTGCTCTTGGCTGAAATGAAATCAGATTCCAAAGTTAATTGCATCGCTCTGAATAATGTCATATATATTAATGTATCCACCCCGTTAGTGATGCATCTATCAGCTCTGAAAACACGATTTATGGTCCATGAGTAGATTTATATATTGCCAGATCACACCCACGCGCCACCTTCTTAGCCTACCTCTGCTCTTCTGCAGGCTCGCCAATGTCCTCCACGATGGTGTTTTGGGGCTGACACTCCGGCTCCTTCATGATCAGACTCTCCTGGGACACGGCGAGCTCGCCTGCGCTGCCTGTGCGGTTGAAGCGTCTACAGCAATTGGCCCACGAGAGGAACCTGGAGAATTTGCTCTGGGCTGCAAACAAGAAAATGTGCTCAATAAAGCATGTGTTTTAAACAGCTTCAGACATAGCTTTGTTTTTTTTTGTTTTTTTGTGGAGGAGGGCGGTTACTACAATTTTTGCTTTTTCCTTAAACTGTAGTACTTCATGTGGTACTTCAAATTGTGAATTAACCCCATAGTAGTCAATGCTCCACCAATGGGCGGTTAGGGAGTGTCTATCATGTCTTTATGACAACCATTTAGACATACAATTCTAAAAAAAATACATATTTTTTGGTTTTAAATGCAAACTTTGTGTGGTATTGTGGTCAAATTTGAACTTTGACTGGGTACGGCTAAATGCTATCCAATTTACACAATTTAAGTCCCTTGGGGGAGGTAATAATCTGAGGCTCTGACTCAAACCTACCGTTCTGTGCAGCAGTTTGTGGGGGGGTGGCGGCAGGGTTGGCAGCCCCAGCGGGGGGCGCCGTCTCCCTGGTGCCCCAGGATACATTGTTCATATTAACTATGGAGTAAATGGCCAGCAGGAGGTAGGCGCTGGGGATGCAAACGATGTAGAGCAATCCGAAGGTCACCAAGCCAACCTCCTGAGGATGCAGGATGGACGTGATGAGGTAAAACGAGGCAAGGGCGATGATGAAGATGCTGCTGGGAGTCAGGATGGTCTTGTCCTTCACCATGTTGCCTGGTGGAGGAGAAATGGGAGGACACAAAGCTTTTAGCTTCAACGTTGCCGCCACATCCCCGGTGACAACGCTTGGCGGAAAACGTTGACTGCAGACACACGTACCTATGATGGTAAGGGCCGCGATCATCATGAGGAAGGCATAGAAGATGCTCAGGATCGCCGCAATGACGACCTGAGTGTCGGACTTGATCTTAAAGCTGACGCCGAGGAAGATGAGAGGCGGTATCACAGCCAAGACCAGGGCGCCGTTGGGGTGGATGTCAAGCAGCACCGTGAAGCTACCTGAGGGATGGACAGAGAGCGAGGCAAATACATATGAAGTTGAGTTGCCATGACCTACTTTACCTAATTACACTTTTGTCCACTCGTCTGACGTTTCTCTCCCGTTCAATTCAGACGAGTAGGAACAGATGTAGGTTGACCTATTTGATTTGCAGGTGCGGTCAAATGATAATCATAAAGCTAATGGATGACGGTGGACCGATTGTCGTCATTGCTTAACACAAAAAAACATTGTTTATGGATGAACAATACATAATAACAAATAATAGGTGCAAAATATATATATATACACACACACATATATATATATATAAGAAGGGTAAGATAAGGTAACACGACATATCGTAACATAGGACGATGGGCACTGAAAATGAATGCATCTCGTGACAGGCTGAGGGATGGTCAAAAGAACTGGTTTTAAACAATCACTTGCAAAGTTAATATACGATGACCTATTTTATTTAATTACACATTTGTCCACTCGTCTGACCTTTCCTCTTTTTCCCGTGATTCAGAAAAATATATACAGAGCAGATGTAGGTCACCCTATTTGATCCGCAGGTGTGGTGAAAACGTCATGTGCAAGGATAATCGTATAGATGATGGAAGCCAGTGGATGACAGCTGATTGTTGTCATTGTTTAACACATAAAACCCATTGCTGGTAACATCTCAAAAACAGAAGGGAAGGTAAGTCAAGTTAAGATAAGATAAAGATATCTTGAGATGAGATAAGGTAAGGTTGGTAACATAATATAAGATAGGTGAGGTCCGGCAAGATAAGGTACACTAAACACTGCATGATTCAAACCTACGTTGCATTTTTAAAAAGCATTAAAGCTTTACCTTTAGCGCTACAATTCATGTACTCAGGTTTTTTTTTTTTTAGTTTTTTTTCCCCACCAAAATACAAACAAATCTAACCTGCGATCATTAGGATGACGGTGGAAGGCGACAGGATGGACGAGCCCAAGCTGAAGAGCTGGTACATCATGTAGGGTCTGGACATGGACGGGTTTTTGCTGGAAATCTGACGGGTGGAGCCCAACAGGTCCATAATGTTGGCCATGGTGGATGGACCCCATCGCCGACGCTGCAGGCGGCAAAAAAAGATGATCGTGTGAAAGAGTGTAGTCATCTTATGTGCTGATAGCATGCTGATTTCTGCCAGTTTACTTGTCGAACTGGGAATTAGATAACGTCTTGTGCATTAAAACAGCTTGATTTTTTTTTTAAAATAAACTCAAAACCTACCTCATAGTCTAGCCTTTGTTTTTCATTTGTCTATCTATTTGGATTTAGTTGATTCTATTGTGTTTTATTTATTGTCTATTGCTTCCTTGTATCACTATAACATTGCTTGCTCTTTTTTTCTCCCTGTGTCTTGTCTCCGTAACAAGTGAATTTGAATGGGATCACTTATCTTTTTTTCCTATCTCATTCATTTCTATGTCTTAGCTGAAGTTAAATTAGTTTCCCTTTTACTTTTCTTCTTTGATCTGTATTTTTTTCATCTTTAACCATTTCATCGAGCGATCGATTTGATCAGAATCACAACGCATGCCACACGAGAGCGAAACTTCTTGCTTGTTGTCTTGGCCCGAGCAATTGCACCGTGACTCCTTGTATCAACACATTAACATCCATAAACACACCTAGTAATTATCCACTTACAATACAATACAGGCATGTGCAATTCAGAGGACAAAACTCGCAGGGCGTTCTTAAAAAACTTGGAATTGGTACAGAAGGGTGTAGCAGGAACATTGTCGCCTTCTACGTCTTTCTTCCTAATAAGCCCCAGCAGCTAGCCCGGGGTTGAAAATGTTACACGTGACTCGACTCACCTGATTATAAAATTCCTTGAACTCCTCCGGGGCGTTGGTGTAGGCATCAGACGCAGCGTTGTACTCCACCCGCCATCCCTGCTTCAGCAGCAGCGTACACAGCCAGCGGTCCTCGCCTGCGCGGACATTTACAGAGAAGCTTTCAGTGAAATACAAACGGAGGAGAACGAGTCTGACGAAACGGGGCGAGGGGGCCGGAAATGTGGGTCACCTTGGTCATACTGGATGTGGTGTGACGCCTTGGAGGCCCTTACGGTGTACTTCTTCATCACGTTGTCGTCCATAAGCGCCGCTGCTCTGAACAGGCTGAAGCAGCCGGGGCTGCACAGCACGCAGCCGAACACATGCTCGGCCGTCTTGTGCAGCCAGTGGCCGATGGCGTATTCAAACTTCTGGTACCACACCAGTGGACCTGCCAGGGAGATACAGAACCATTGTCACATTAATCTGACTTTCTATACTGGCTCCTCTGACCAGCAAAGGGTCACTGGCCTAGCCAATGGATGTTTAAGGAAAGTGTTAATAAAATTTCTCAACTATCCACATATTTCTGAATCAATCAAGTGCTATAAGGGTGTAAAACTGCTCTGTGGTTCTTGATATCTCGACAGTTCTCTATCATTTTGTCCTTCGTCCTGTATCCAACCAACCTGAACCGGTGGGGTGAATCCTGCCGCACGCTGCCCCAACGAGCGGATACATTTTCAGCCGATCGATGAGCAGGATCACCGAGGCCGGCTGGAAGTCTGTGTCTCCATCCAGAGCCAGGAGATAGGTGTTGTGCTTCTCTTTCTGGAAGCAAAGACACTTGCCATTATGGACTATCTGGTTATGCGTTACGTTTTACGCCATTTTGGTTTGAGTGCGTGCATGTAGTTTTTTTTTTTTTTCTGCCTTTTTCTCACCTCAAGCTCTTTTTTCAGCTGGACCTCATCTTCTCCTTTCTCCCACCTTCTGAAATACTTTGTTGTAACTTTCCAGCCCAGGAGATAATATAAGTACATGACCTGGAGCGTAATGAAAAGATAAATTGGTAATTTACATTGTCATGTCGTTGACCCATTCACATCTTTAAACAAATCCTAGAGCAGCAGCAGCAGCAGCATTCTCCCACCTGGGACCACCTCTTTTTGTGGCGAATGAGCTCCTTGTCCTTGAAGTGAACTATCAGGCTGTTCCCGCTGGGCATGGTGACGATTACACGGCCTCCGTAGGGTGTCCTCACAACCGTCTGGTCAGGCAGCTGCTGCTGCTTGCGGAAGAGGCTCTTTTCAGAGTTCACAAAGATACTAAGATGGAGAAGGAGGGAGAAGTTGAGACACGGCGTGTGAGATCCCCTTTCCAGAGACACTTTGAATTCAAACTGTGTGGGAATTCAGTCACACAGAGAGCTCCATGATTTATTTGCAACTGAGCTGATTTTACCTGTAGACCTCTCTGATGATTTCCACCAACATTTCCCCGTATTCGTTGATGTGGCGCCCTTCGGTGCCGGGGACATCCACGAAGGCGTCATCGACGTAGACGTGAGTTTCGAAGCTCATGTCGCCTGTTTCTGAATCCTTCTTTGGCCTGTACTTGTCCAGTCTGGAGAGAATCGCAAAGAGCTACTGTGAAGCTGCTGAACTTAGATTCAGGCTGCGCTCGCCCATGGTTGCTCGTGTCAGCCCCCAGCCCAGTCAGCTTATTGCTTGTTCCTGAACGCAACGCTAACGACTCAGTGCTACATGAAAACTGAGCCCACTCGGAAACAGGTAGTAAATAATATGATAAGTTTAACCATTATGGAGAATGGATTACATTTTCAACCTAAAAAAGCAGTAGCACCTGAAGCTCAAACAGACATTAGTACTATGGATATGTCTTTTTGCACAGTTTAAAGCTGTAAATTTGTGATGACTCTAACAAGCTAGCCATTATACTCCACAATCCAAACCAATCGGGGGTGCATACATGCTACCAGAAAATACTTGTAGGTGAAAAAAAACACTGTAGGGTCTCGAAGAGCTGTTCTTTTGCATGTAGCCCGTCTGCAGGACATTTCACTGCAACGGTCACAGCTTTATAGCTACATGTGAAGCACCAAATTCATGGTGTTTTTTTTTTTTTTTTTTTTTTAAATCTTATTCGAATAACGACATTGACATATTTCTCAAAAAAAAAATGGTACGTGAAACTCACCGAAATATGGAGATAATTATCTTCATCATCTCGTCGTAGGTCTCGTGCCACATGGTTGCACACAGAAACACTTTCACTGGATCGAAATGTCTGAGTCTGGAAAGGGAAACCATTTGCTTTTTAAATCAGGTATTTTGGAGACATCACACTCACATGCAACATGTATACTCACACTAACGTGAACCAATAACCCTTTACAAATTGCAAATTGGGCACCTTTTGAACCTTTGCCCATTATAAACTAATTTTTAATTCCAGTAATATTAACTGACAAGCTGCTCTCTTAAATTAACCATCACAACATACATGAGCACCACACTTGATGTGCTTGATGTCCAGCTTTCACACACCGTACTGACACTTACTGCTTCCGCCTCATAGTCCTCTGAACGTCAAAGCGCGTGTTCAGCAGCAGCGATTGCTCTAAGAAGCCTCCTTCGTACAGCCTCTTGGTAAACAAGTCCTGAGTCCTCTGGATGCGATACAGGCCGAGGTGCCAGAGGTGGACCGTGGCCAGCACAAGCCCCAGCCACCAGGACACTGCTGAACCTGAGGCAAGATCACAACACTTAGTTAAAGGAAAACTGCATCCTTCAGTTGTTTGGTTTCTCCTCACTGCCTTATCATGTTTAGATCATAAAGTAGCCTTTAACCTTTAACCTGCTACCACCCTGCTTCTTCTATAATGGTATTTTTTTTCGCTGTAAATTCTGGACATGTGAGTGAAAATAAAAATTGAGAGATGTTTCTGTTTTCAGATGGCTAAGAGATTTGCTACCATTCTTCATGAGATCTTTTATAAGGTGGCCAACGGATGAAGTTTTTCTTTTTGGTTAATATCGTGGCACTTTGTGTTTTCAGCGTTTAGCTCTCAAATACAGAAACTTGACTACACCCAATAAGGTCTGGTGCAGGCGGGCATGGTGCCCTCTGACGTATGAGGCGAGAGGATTGTTTTGGGAGGAGGAAATTAGGGTTGTTGCTTTTTGAATTCCATTTTCACTTGAGGGCGACACTGTGGTTTGGACTGATGTCTTTGTCGAGGTCATGCATGAGCAATCAACGCCAAAGCTGTTATTTTGTTATTAACGCTCACCCTTTCTCATAGTTTCTAGAGGGTGACTTGCACGCAGGTCGGACATGACTAGGTGTCTATGTGTACTTGATGAGATGTGTATTTGTACACTGTAACTTAGCCCAGGCTCTAGTTTCTTACCCGTGAGTATGCCGATGTCAGCTATCTTGGACAAGTCCAGGAAGCACAGCGTGTGTGTCACGTCCAGAACGAGATGCGGGAACACGCTGCCGTTCAGGCTTTGGTTTCTTCCGTACACGACGTCGTTGCAGTAGTGGGTGAAGTTGATGCTCTCGGTCCCGTTCAGACTTATTTTGTAGTCGTAGTAGTAAACGATGACGGGGATGATCAGCACAGCCATGACGGCCAGCGAGGCCATGTACAGGGGCAGGATGAAGCACCGGCGCAGGGCGTGCATCTTGCAGGCCGCCACCGCAAACCAGTGGCACAGCGCAGAGGAGATGAGTTGGACTCCGATGGTAATGGCTATAATCCTTGTCTCGCGCCTCGGCACGGAGGTCACGGATTCCCAGTCCATTTTGGCCAGTGGCACGTAGGCGCCAAGCACGCTGGCGGTCACGGCGATCCTGAGCAGGCTGGAGAGGATGTTGAGCAAATTCTTGCACTTTGACATGTCTCTGCAAAGGCTCTTGAGGAAGACAGAGCCGCTGTCCTCACTGATGAGTCTGAAGTAGTTCTCCCACCAGTTGAAGGACACCAAGAACGACCCGCCAACAGCCAGACCGACCCAGATTGCTGTCTGTGTATCGGTGGGATCTCTCATAATGTACAAGACGAGGAAAAGGATGAAACCGAGTAAAAGGAGTAAAAAAGCAGTGATGGATGGCACCAGGAAGCGGTTCCTCTCCTTGGCTGTACACTGGGTCACCACCTGAAGGAGTGCAGAGAGGATGCCGACGCCATTCAGTATCGTCACGTTGGTCACAATGTCCAAATGTGGCATGGCCACGATGGTGAGGATGGCTGCACCCCCGGACACCAGCAACTCAAAGAAGAGAAACTGTGGAACACAAGAAAAAAACAAACAAAAGTAAAACATTAACGGACGTGTTTGATCCGTAAGGTTTTTGGTTTGTGTTTTAACTGAAACGTGGTCAGCACTTCTAAATTTTCCAACCCCTTATCTCTTCTTCTCCTTATCCCAGCTCCTAATTCCATCGATCCTTAACCCTCCAACCCCTCATCCAAGCATTCCTCAAGCCTCCCCCTGACCCTTAACTCATCCCTCTTTTCAGAACGAGGACAGCAATTTTGATTGGTCGGGATTCAAATAAATGAAGTGCATGAAACACAGAGGCAAAAACTCCTTCTGGGAACAACCTAAGAAGTGTTTTCACACGCTTTCTCACCAAGGCCACAGTTGTTTTCTTGGGCATCTTTGAGGTTTTGTAGCATGCCTTCCAGATGCTCTTTTGCAAGAGAAGGACACTGGAAGCGATGAGAGAGCAGCCGATACACAGCAGAGCCACAGGTTTGTGCTCGGCTGAGATTGTCTGCGTGCCCTCGTTGGCCATTGTGATCAGCAGAAGGAAAGAAGTCTGGAACAGAGGCAGTTCAGATGGATATTAATCGCTTTTCCAGAATGAGAAATGAGAAAGCATCAGTATGGATTAATGGAATACAAACAAAAAAAGAGCTACAGGTATCCATCAGGGATAAAAAATGTTTTCTATTTTATACTCCAGTGATAGAAGCCAGAAGGACAAACCTTGCTACACACAGCCAACCCAAACACCAAGATGGCGACTACTATGACAGAGACGACTTTGAGTAGCTTGATCATTTTCCATGGTGTGACTTCATCTTTGATGACGGGGACCTCTCGAGAAGTGTCCCACAGCCTCCTGATAAGAGAAAGTCCAGTTCAAATTTCAGCGTGGGAGGGCAGCAGGCTCATGACATTGGCAGGAAGCGAGAGAATCATGTGACAGACGGTATGACGAGCAGGCAGGAGGCGAGTTTGTGGGTCTCTAAAGACATTTCGAGATGGGAGGTGACGCTGGTGTGCGGTTAGACGAGAAAGTCAAATTACAGTACAACTATGTCATCTGAAATTTACATACCCAAACCACTAAACTGCATTTCGGGGGAAACCTTCTGACAGATTTTGCCGTTTACAAATATATCAGCGATCAACAAAACACTTAAGAAAACAATACTTGTGTCTAATGATGTGTCAGCGCCACAGGGTTGTTTGGTTAGGAGGCCCACGGCTATGAAAACCACACAGTTGCCAGCACACAGACACAAGGCAAGGTGCTTTACAAAGGCCTATAAATACGTTGAAAATAAAAGAAAATAAAAGATTGAATAAGTGGTATAAAATAAGACATTAAGGAATTCACTTAAAAGTAGATTTCATGGTCTGGTGGTGATTGTGGGTGTGTTTTTCAAGATACCCTTTTGACTCTAAAATGTGGAAATCGTTGTCAGGCAGATGTTGGCAGATGTTCTGCTGCAATGTGCTGATGTCATCTGACATTCTACTTTTACATAACAGCGGTGGGAATCCACAAAGCCCCCACAAATGCGAATATGCTCATTAAAAGCAAACGCCTGAGTTGCAATCACATCATTATCATGTGTTACCTATGTTCCGAAAGAAAAACTTCATGGACCAACGATTGAAAATGTTGCCGGCATTATTGGACATCACTTTAAATGTACATGCATGGATATAACAAGCCTGCACTGAAATTCACACCCTGACAGACTTCTGCAGTTCGTAGTGTCCATTTATCATTCGACAATATTGCCTCCCAAAAGTGTTGCATACATGATAATATGTCACTGTGCATAATAATGGGATCAGTCAATAAAGAATGAGGTAAAGAAATTGACATACAAAACTGCAAAATGTTCAAATGAGAATACAATAGAAATTATTTGACTAGGCTAGATAAGAGTATCTATTCGATAAAAGGAGGTTTGATTTCATTTTCTTTAAACTTGTGTTCCATATTCACCTGTTATTAAGTGAGCGCCAAGACTACGAATGCAACCGCGCCGCTGTAAGTACGTGTGATCATTTCCCCAAGTGTTTCACAGGAATATAAATGTATGACTCGATATGCGCCTCGCTTTTCTTTTTAATATTAGTGTGCAGTCATTGAGTGTGTACGATATCGTGACCACTCGCACCATCTTGTATAATCGAATCGAAGGAAACCTCATCAGTAACTTCACATCGCATCACTCGGATAGGACTTTCTAAGTTACGGCAGGTGTTCATTTGCTTGGCTTACAACTTGCCGTTGGTTTAAAAATTGTGAATTAAGCGGTAATAAACAGCTAAATTTTCGGATAGTTAAAGCCATTGTGTGTAGCCACTGAGGACATCGACAGCAGATGAGAATACATACAAATATTTCCACAAAATATCTATAAAAAAAAATCAATAATATTTAATTACTGGTTAGTGTAGTTCGGCATCCTAATGCCAATAATTAAAAAAAAACATATAGAATAGAAATAGACAGGACTATATTATATTTCTGAATCAACAAATGGCAGACTTACTTGGGCAAGCTCCTGTCTTCCTCCATGTTTGAGCGAAATGGATCCACCTGACTGCGCGGGTCCTAATAATGTAATAACCACAGTGCACACCGTGTATTTCTTCCTCATCCAGGCGCAGTCGTCATCAGGGCTGAATCACGCCTCGCTCTGTAATTAAACGGCGCCGCCCAAAAACTGCCGGGGACGATCCACCGCACACCGACGATGAAAATCAACATGACAAATGTCAGCCATTTTGCGCATACCTCGGCAGCGGCGCACGTGTCCGCTCGCATAGCTCCCCTGTTATAATCATCTCCCGTGTTTCACAGAAAACCCCAGGCTTTCTTTTTCTGACATGCAAATCGCAGCTGATTATGAAATTGCCAGCACATTTTTTGTCATCTGTTACACCAATGCAGTGACATTTAAGTGTAAGCAACACAGTGAGAATGCATGTGGTTTTTTTTTTAAATTTATTTTCCCGACAAGCTGATTAATGCTCAGCGTTGCGGCATTTTGTCTTTCATTTATCATCACGAAGCAAATGCTGATTTAAGAATGATAACTGACGCCATCAGTGTTTCAACTGGCTCCCTCGTTACTGTTTCACCAGGAAGTTTCACCAGTGGTCGCTTTAATTTGACACTTTAAATGACTGTTTGATATAAGAACATGAAGCTGTTGCAGATCAGGATCTGCTCAGGGGTCGTCACGCGTCCTCCATGCAAACTCCACGTTTCAGATACGAGTACGTGCACTTGCCGATAATTGCGCATGTTACTGTTTTCCTCTCTGTGGCCCGCCCTCTGCCAGGGTCTGACTGTCAGGTCCGACACACACAAACAGGTGGTTGTGATAGTGACTTCTCACGATAGCCACGCTAGGGCTGCAACTAACGATTATTTTGATAATCGATTAATCTGTCGATTATTTCTTCAATTAATCGATTAATCGGATTTAGAAAAAAGTGCACAAATTTTATTTACATTCTAGGGAAGAGAAGAACAAGGAGACGAGAGGGACACTTCATTGAAAATTGCACATTTTAAATCAAATTTGCTGCTGATATTTGGCTGCTACTGATACAAAAAGTAAATTAAAAACCATTAATGTGTTGGGCTTTTGAAGACGACCTAAAATGTCTTGTTTTGTATAAACCAACAGTCCACAACCCGAGGATATTCACTTTACTGTCATAGACTAGAGAAACCAGCAAATATTCATATTTGACAAGATGGAATCAGAGAATTTTAACTTTTTCTACTTTCAAAAAAGCTCAAAACGATTAGTCAATTATCAAAATAGTTGGCGATTCATTCAATGATCGATTAGTCGTCGATTAATCGATTAATTGTTGCAGCCCTAAGCCACACCCTAACAAAAATATGAAAAAAAAAATTAAAAAAATCAAGTCGTAGGATGATTTGTTTTGAAACCGCCGGCAGGGTCCCGCTGCTGGCTTTGGGAGAGAATGCAGGTGCAGAGCATTTCTACATTGACTTCCACTTCTCAGACCATCACAGTCTGTGGCCTCCATCACGGCTGCCGTGTTTCACAAAGCTCATCTGCACCGAGCAGCGAGTTGACCCCTGAGCAGTCAGTGGCAATGAGGGTCAAAATCATCAGTTACTTTGATGGAGTCTCCAAAATACCTTTTATTTCTGTCTTTGAGGACCAATTGGATATTAACTCAGACAAGCATGTTTTGAATTTTCCGTGGCATTTCTCTCAGACGGGAACATGGTACCGTATTTTCCAACTAACGAATTTCAAATTTTTAGGCCATTTGCAGGCTGTTTAGTTTTTTGGTGTAAAAAAAAAAAAAAAAAAAATCCGGCAGTGTTCTACTGTATATTACTCAATGCCAATCTTACGTATAGTGAGTTTGACTGGAAAGGAAAACAACAAAATGCTGCCCTTCAAAAGGGAAAAAGACCATGGATGTTCCCCAAATAGTCCCCAGTTTTAGTTGGGGTGGCCTCGGATTCCGGGGGTTCAAATGAGTTAATGGCTTCCAGAGCATAAGCACAGAATGTGCGAAATAAAAGAAAAACAATATTTAACCTGCATAATTGTGGCTTTCATGAAAAAAAACGAATGCAGCAGGGGTGCAGAAGTAAAACATGGTGAGAGAACGGAAGACGTGTGTCATCAATGCATGTAAACTGAATCTCACGCATGATAAATTCGGGCATGAAACCATGAATTTATCCTGTTATACTGTGTGTGGAGGTGCAAAGGGACTGTACTCAAAATGCAAATATAGCTTCCAACCCAAACAACCATGCGTGACCCAAAGGACCTGCTTGATCGTTGAATGCCTTCACATCTCCTTCACAAAGAAATGTTGAAGGATAAGCTGACAAAGTGTGGGAGTTTCCATGGCTTGTGGATCACTGGGTCCTGGAGCTTGTTGGCCTAAGTGATGCAGAACCCGCTGCGTGTTCCCCTCTTTCACCCAGATAGCTTCATAAAGATGTTGCTGGCTTCAGCTGCGTGAAGTTGGATTAAAGCACGACCATCAAGTCAGGACTAATATAGCCACATTGTGTGGATAGCAGTTGCTTGATAACTGTCCTGTGCACACACTTCAAATTAATACTTCATGGTATTCCTTCTTTTTTTATGACACTTCAGTCGCCAGCTGGCGCAATAAAAAAAAAGGGCACACACACCCAGAGAGAAACACAGATCCGATCGCGCTGTTCAGGAGCGACACAAATGACTCAGCGGAAACCGATGGGTTTTTTTTTTTTACTCCGGAAGTTGATCATTCAGATTCGATTTCAATTTCCATCAATGTAGATGGACACAAGGTCAACCAAAAAAAAACCAAAAAACGTAGGACTCGGACATGATTCATTCTACTCGACCCGAGTAGACCCCGGTGGGGCCGGCGCGCCGCTGCAGCATGCTGGGAATCTCTCAGCCTCTCACCACGTTAATATTCTGTATATAAATGACAAATTCTCTCACAGCATCAAAAACTACATAAAAAAAAAAAAAAAAAGCTTAGAACCTGTGGTTTTCAGCCGATCGCCTGAGTTCTGCATCTAAAAAAAAAGGGAGAATATAGAAAAGAAATCATCGGACGCAACATGTTTAGAAGTATTTAATGCTTTGAAAGGACAACATCAGTGAATATTAGTTTACAAAACACAGCATTTGACAACCAGAAAGAAAAACTGATGTAGTGTCTGATTACAGATGACTTTAAGATAACGATAATGACGTCTTTGAGCGTCTTTACACACCCAATTATATACTTCCTTCGTGGCTAATTTGTAAGGTTCGCCGGAATGCAGAGAGGCAGGTAGTTCAAGCCATAATTATACACATACCCAAGACACACACACACACACACGAACACAGAATAGACACAATAGGCAAGCTTGCAGTGAAGCCAGCTGATTGACAGCGGAAAAAACAGATGTCCACTTCCCTCAACGCTCGAATGACTTACTGAATAATTCAGACTGTTTTGGTTTAATATGATTGACAATAATGACACATAAATAAGATGCTGTTGACCTGTTTCTGAAAGGTATTTACTCAGAATTCACTTTATGGTTAAATGCAGTGGGTTTATACACTTTTTGCTGACTGGATTAAATTTAAAAAAAAGTGTGCATTCATGTTAACGAAGGAACTATTGTAATGGTCTGGGCTTATTGATGGTCCACATAGTAACGGCACTCTGCAACCGATAAATGCAGTAGGGAGGATGAACGGTGAAACAATGGATATGCACTTCCTTGAAGGAACTAACCCACTGAATTATGAAATTACTATTGTCAGTGCAGTATTTTTTTTCTTTTTTTATGGCACATCAATCACCAGCTGGCGCAATGAAAAATGGGCACACACCCAGAGAGAAGCCTAAAACCGAGTGTGGTGCTCAGGAGCGTACAAATGACTCAATGGAAACAGATTTTTTTTTTTTTTTTTTTTATCTCCGGAAGTTGACCTTCATCATTCAGAGGAGAACATTTATTTTTCCATTCATGTCCATGTAGATGGACGCAAGTGAAAGAAAAACAAAAAAACAACAAAGAGTGTGTGAGGAGTGTGCAGCGTCCGAGTGCCGTGAAGGACTCTGAAATGTTTCAAAGGTGACCGCGACTCTGTGGCCGACCCCGGTGGGAAACCCTCACAGCCTCTCGCCACGTGAATATTCCATATGTAAATAATAAATTCTCTCGCAGCACCACAAACTTTACACCGGACAGCGGAAAAACAGATGTCCACTTCCTTGAATGCTTTAATAGAACTGATTTACTGAATCGTTAACGGTTTAATATGATTGATAATAATGACATAATAAAGATGATGCTATTGACCTATTTCTAACATAAATGCACTGAGAACTGAATTTATGGGTAAAAGCAGTGGATTTATACACTTTTTGCTGACTGGATTAAATTAAAAAAAAAAAAGTGTGTATTCATGTTAATTAAGGAACTTTTATAATTTTAGGGCTTATTGATGGTCCACATAGTAACGACACTCTGCTACTGATAAATCCAGGATGAGAGGATGAACCGTGACAGCATGGATACACACTTCCTTCAAGGAACTGACCCACTGAATTATGAAATTACTATTGTCAGTGCGCTTTTTATTCACCTTTCACGCAAACATGTAGGACAGAGTGCTTTGCGTGGCATATCTGACCAACACAATGGCAGTTAAATTAAGTACTGAAGAGCATTTCCTGGAGAAAATGCACGTGAATGCAAAATAAGCCCATTCATTTCAATGGCACGATGTCGTTTTTAGAAAAAGCTTGACATTGTAAATACTATAGACGTGGTGGTAATAAATGTGCTTAAAAAGGCTGCACAGTTTAACAGTTGAATGGTTTCTGTAGCTGTAAGTAAGTATAGAGCAATACTAATTTAGCAAAACGTGCAAAAAAAAAAAACGAGCAAATGAAAAAAATCTGAAGAAGAAGCACAAAAAAACAAAAGAAGAAGAAAGACTGAGTGAACGCGCTCAGGATTCACGGGATGAATGCAACAAACGCGACTTTCATTTAGGGGAAAAAAATGTTTGTTGGAATCTGCACGTAATTTCTTCATGAAAACAAAAGCTGCTCACTAACAGTGTGAAAAGCTTTTTGAAAAACGCTGCCTTTGAATACAGTACCTCGAAATACGGGGAAACACAACTCGCCAGTTCAGCCATCACCCAGCTACAGTGATGAAAAGGCTTTTTTGCTGTTGCACACAGTATTCTTTATTTTTCTCTAAAATCCCCTCATAAAACTCCAGTGATCTATTTTGAGTAATAAATAAATAAATGTAATTCACATATGTAAATTGCAGATGTATACACTTCGGGTGCTCCAGTGAGTATTTATGGTAGTAAAATGGCGTATGTTGGACCTTGGGTATTCATAGGAACATTAAAATATAAAATGTTGTAACATTTACGGGGATGTCGGAACATGTTCAACATGTGACGCTCTGGAAGGAGCTCTGATCATCGGTCCTGTGCCTGCGATGAAATTAAAGAAAGCAACCATTCCGCTCACATCGCAATCACGTGTCCTGGCAGATTTGCGTATCTTTAGCAGTTTAACCTTAAAAAATTTTGGGAAAACTGCGGTTATATTGGGTTTTTTTCTAACAACTAAGAAAGACGGCATCACTTAAGTAGTGACGCAGCACTCAGACACACAAATAATGAGGCAGGATATTTGTAAATATTGGCAGCGGTTGAAAAGAACTTAATGCCACTTCTAGGGAAAGGAGCGGAAAAGAGCTCCATTTTATTTTAATTGGTTTCTCTAGTAATTGCCTTTGTTTTTCTGTCAATGCTGACATGCTGAATTAATCTGGAATACACTGCAAAATAAAAATAAAAGGAAATCAGTAAAAATGCATAAAAGTGATCATGTTTGAGGGCCGACTGGTGAACTGCGTTGGTTCTATTTTAGATGGGATTGATTTTTTTTTTAATTTTTCTTTTTTTTAATCGTCCTAATCGTGTTTCGTGCCATAACTGTTCAGCCGTTCTGTCGCTGACATTCACGCTGTAAAATTTACTGCCTCGCTTATTTACTGCCTGGTAACCACAGTTATCGGATGACATTCAGAACATTCCTATACATCCCTAATGGTGGTTCCACGGTAGAAAAGATGCTCTGACTGCCCAGACCGGTTCTCGACTGATGAGCTGACGCATGTGGATTACGACATGCGTCCTGGTTGATTAGCTTTCAACTGGCGTGTGTGCATCGAAAAAGCAGCTATGATGTAACAGGCGCTGGGTTTCATTGAAGGAAACAGATAAGGAGTAATCGACAAATCCACGTTTTGCACGAGCGCAGCCATAAGTGAGGGAACGTGGAAATTGCAGCAGCGCAATCCCGCAAACCCGTTGGCCAGGCGCTTTTTATCCAAAGCGACGCGCATCCATATGCCCTGACGGTGGAGGCTGCCAAGCAAAGGGCCGGTCTGCTTCGCCAGGTGCAATTAGGAGTTCAGGCCGCTTTGCCAACTGAGCTATGCCACCGCGCAGTAAAAGGCTACAGCAGTAAAACAAAACAAAAAAAAAGCTGCAGTGGAGCACTCACGGGTGGCTCATCACAAACAAGCAAGCGCACTGTTTGAAGCGCAGGAACATTTGTCAGACTACGTGTGTTTGGCTGTTTACTGGTTCACTGACTTAAAAGCTTAAACTCATAGTTTGTTTGTTTTTTTCCTTTGCCAAGAGACAAAGTGTAGATTTTAAAAAATAATTCTTACATTGGGAGAATGTTTCAGATGCAGCACAGGTCATTAGGAGTTTCTCTTTACCTATGAAAGGTGCTTTATGTGAGTGTTTCAGCTTAAAGGTTCTGTGTGGCCTTTATCGGGTATATTAGCCATGTCACAGCATCCAGTGTGAGAATGTTTTTTTTTTTCTTCTTTTAATTCGAAAGAAAGCTTAAAGAAACAAGGCATAAATTTAAAAATATCAACATCAAAACTCAACAGAATCTTGTGGAATGACAGTTTTCCTGTGTGTCAAATTTGTCTATATCCAGAATTATTTTGTAGATAAACAAAAATAAGCTTTAAGCTTATTTTGCCGTGAATGTTGCTGCAGTAGAAAAATGACATTTTTTTTTTTTTTTTTTTAGAACAGTTCCCTGTTCTAAAGTCTTGCTTTTACTAAGCAAGTCTGTCTCATCACAGGAACACTGACATTACCAACAGCTGCCGGCAGCAGCCAGAAATTCAACCAGGAGCCACACAGAAACCAGAAACATTGACTTCAGAATGATGCGCTACGGAAAAACTATTTTTTTGTTGGCACTCTAATGAAGTTAGCATGCCAGCAATCTAGCGCCTGTCTGGCCCCGGGTGTGAGTCAACGGGGACGTAAATTTAATGATAAACTGGTGAACTGCCGGAATCCTCCTGTCCACCTTGCCCTCCATCTCCTCCTTGAACTCCTTCACTAAATAGTTTTAAAGGTAGTCAAGTGTACGTTACATTACTCGCAGGGTTAACTCGTTAGCCAAGTTAAGTTTTGGCATTTCCTTGTTTGTTGGGTTCAGGATAAAAACCCCAGTTTGTGATATGTTGCCCATGTTGTTTTAGAGGGTGAATTTCGATGCTTACAGGCGATGGCAGACTTTTAAAATGTTGAGTCAAATATTTTTATTGCATACCAATATTCGGCATTTGTTGAAAAGTAACCGAAACATCACAGTCCATCCAAGGGTAGACATTATTACACATAAGGGCCGACCACATGACACCTAGGTACCAGTGATGACAAATTTGCTACAATGAGATGTGTGTTTTTTGAAATACAAAAACTATATACAGTATATTTTATATATTTCTGTAGTTTGAATATACCTATATTTGAAATGAGATCAATGATAAGAGAGATGATCATTTCTTAAAATGTAGACATGGATGGTACAAATACAATCCCGATCATGTCTCCTTATAACTTTCAGGTTGTATTGTTTTTAAATATGAATCCTTTATTTTTACTACAGAAAAGAGCACTTCGAGTTATTTACAATACGCATTACAGAGAAAACACCAACAGATTATTTATTGAATCAAGATTGCTGAAACTCAATGATTTGGTTAAGTTACAGACACTCACAATCATGTACACAGCAAAATGTAAAGCATTACCGGAAAATCTCGAAGAAAGAAGTCGAAGAAAATTTAATTTTAAACACCGACTTGCCCGAACTTTAAAGCAGATGAGTGTTTCTGTTGTTGGAATTAAAGTGATGGAATTCATTACATGATGATTTAAAGGGCTATATAAACATATTTCAGTTTTAAAAAAAATTTAAAGTGAAAAAAATTGCAATGTATCGATGAAATAGTTAAGCTTTATTATATATGTGTATGGAGACAGACAATCTATCTTTGATTTTTTTTTGTTTTCCTTTCTTTGTGATGTAAACTGAGTAACTGTAATTGTGCTGACCATCTGTTTTTATTGTTCAATTTTGTCTTGAGGGAGAGGCAGGTACAATAAGGTTTCTTCTTCCTGCTCCTTTCTGGTTATGGAGTATGCTTTAGTTGATGATTGTGTTGTTGTTATTTTGCTTATTTGTTTTTTGTTTTTTTGTGTGCATATTTCGATGATCGGAATATAAATAATAAATAAATAAACATATGTTTCAAGCGACTCTACACAATCATGTGACATGGGGATGATGGTAACATCAGCTAAATGCAGTTGCAAACATAAGAGACAAGCACTGCTAACATTTGGATTCATTCAATTGGCATTATTATCTCGTAATCAAAACCATTAGAACTCTCCAAAAGGGCCAAACTCCTATCATCTGTTATTATGCTGTATTCGATAAACCGTCGCTGGACTCGTGACCACGTCCAAAGGTGCGTCGCCTTCTAAAGCAACAGAAATGCCTTGTGAAGTATGATGATGTTTTACAAGCACCAACGATCGTGCCAATAACACACTTGAAATCTGGTTGGGGTTATTGTCATGGCTACAATAGTGAATTAGTGTCCTTAATTGTTGCTGGTAATGGCTTTAAAAGAAAAGCTGGAGGTGGGTTTCCGTCTCACGGCTCCGTCGGTTTGGAGCTCTGTTTCTCATGTTGTCTGTGTTCATTCGTGCTGACGATCAATCTCACACAGGAGCAGGAGAACGTGGCTGGAATCTGGTTCAACCTGCAAATGGAAGGACTGCAGCGGGTAGCATGTGGACGTGTTTACATTAACTGCGGTGTGACGAATATGACACATACAGGTCAGATTATTGGAGGACAGCTAGCACGACTGTAATTATCGCTAACCATCATTTGAAATTTAACAAGCTATTCATGCAACTGCAATCACAAAAACTCTGCACACAATAAAAGCAAGACACGCAAACGCAACCATATATTAGTTTGAATGACTGGCAGAAAACTAGAGTGCAGCTACAATTAGCTGAAATTGAAGAAAAAGGCCCCCGGAAACAGGGAAGTTGTTGTAAAGTTTAAAGTCATTTTCAGATAATCATGTGATTTACTGCAGATGTGTCAGTCGGTGTTTTCTTCTACACCTCAAGATAACGATCAATCCCAGAAAAACTTCAGAGTTTTGGCTCAAAAGCACATCAGAGAGGTTTTTCAACTTTGAACCATTTAGGGTTTCACAAACTTATCATAAAATGGCAAATCCTTTACCTAGCAGGCAGTTGCGCAAGTGGAAGCATCATGTTGTAATTATCATTTCCACCTGAGGATACATGGGACGGAAATGCCATTTCTCACAGCCGAAAGCACAAACAATAAATGAAATACACCAAGTTACGCAAAACATGAAGCGTGGCAACAAACAACATCCAGACTGGAGAAGCAAAGTCACAGCGAAAACGGCTAAAAAAAAAAGCTGCGCAGGGGATCAGAGGTCGGCATAATTCTAATATAGATGTTAATATTGTATGTGGATAAATGAATGAATAAATACTATTGGCCTCACTGTGATTATATATGACATGATTAAATAGCTGAGAGAGGCAGATCAAACTATTGTAATGAGCTAAGACACATGTTTCCGTGTGTGTGTGTGTGGGTGGGTGGCAAAGCCGGACGTAATGTATGGAGCAGTGTCATAGCTGAAAAAAAATAATGTAATCCAGAAGGGCGTTTAAATAATTTAAGACCCACAGAAAATCAGATACCACGTTAAAAAATGAGACCTCATGGTAAAGCTTCGAATCTGATTATGTCTTCTTTCTTTTTTTTTGTATTCTGGCTTTTTTTGACCGACGTGAACGTGTAGACGAGCAGCAGTGGGGCGATCGGCATGTTCACACACTCACTGATCTTGGAGCCATCTATCATGTTATCATAATACGCATGCTGATGTCAGACAGTTTTAAAGAAATGCAGTCGTGCGGATCACAGTAAAAGTCTGCGCTGAATTATGAGTGCTCGTAATTTTAAAATGCTCGGTGTGTCAGATTAACGCGTTCTTGTGCTAATGTTTTTAAAAAAAATTTTTTTTGTGTGTTAAAAAGCATTCACGCAAAATAATGCGGCTTGCCCCAGTAAACATGAGAAGACAGAGGACGCAGCTGCACCTAAATACTTCCTACGATTGTGACCTATGACCACCAGCAGCCACAAAAAACAAGCAAAAATAAAAGCAATAGAAGAAGAAGAAACTTCAGGCCCATGACGACGTGAGCCACACGAAACCATTCTGACTGACGAGGATGGATGCGGACAAGTTTGGAGTTTTAGGCAGAAAGTTTAACGTTAAAAAGGTGCCCGACAGACCTCCGGGGAAGGTTACACGACAGGTCACATCCCACTGTGGTTCTCACGGGCCGGTAACAGAACCTGGAACGCTTCGGACGGTTGGACAGCTAAAAACTGCTGCCCGGCAGAGTCGAAGATTACGACTGAGAGAAACCATTTGAATTCAAACATTCTCTGGCGAATTAGTTAATTATTTTAACTGATGGATAATATTATAAAATATCAATATTAATTTGTATTTAAGTGGATAAAACAGATAAGCTAAGGGAAGAACCAGACAGGGTAGGATACCTGAGTGGTGTCGGAATAAAGAATTGATTGACAAGCAGGTTGGAAGAAACATCCCTAAACTTTCGGCACCCACATGCATATGAGTGGGGGTGACCAAAATATTAGGGACACCTCTCAGTGTAACCCAGGAGAGTTGAACATCGGTGAAATTACAGTCCCAGTGACAGTCATTCAAATGTGTCAACACCTTTCTTGAACAGATTTGATCAAAAAATTCAACATGAAACTCCTCCTGAAGGGAGAATTTAGCGCAGGGCTGTTGCATTATATTGTGTGGTGGACATGCAGTGGTCGTAATACCAAGCTTGATCAGTGCCTGTGTCTACTGCCTCATTGTTGGAGCCTTTTCAGTGTTGTACAATTCATGCGCTCCTCTTCCCCAAGAAGGTGGCTTGTATGATGGTCATCCGAGGCCACTTGGATATTGAAACTCTGATTCTCCTCCTCAGCTATGTTAACGGAGGAGCTGGCGCTTGAAGCTTGCGTCTGCCTCAGTGTTCATCACAACTTTGGCCCCATTCAAACTGCCATGTGTGAGTGCTACATGCGGCGATGCGCGCCTGAAGATCATATTTATTAATGTGTTGATGCTGCCCTCTGCTGGCCATAAATGCGCACAGGCGCGTGACAGTTGGACCTCACACGTCCTTCCACAACATGCAGTTGTATTATTGTTTATGTGCGTGTACGCAGACTTTAGCTTGTTTATTTAGACTGTGATTTTTAACATCCAGTCCGTGTGTTTTGTTTCTTTATTAGAAATGAAATGTCATACTTACGACTGTGTTTTCATCAGAGTATATTCGTCCCAGTGTACTTTGGTCATGTTTTTTTGTGAGTTTAGAGTGAGACCTTTATATCTGCACAAAGAGTGGTTCTTCCCTCGTTGATGCCATGTGGAGCTACGTCCATACTACATACCTACAGAGATGCTGTTACTTACAATTCGGAACCGGTGACCGAGTGTGACATCCTCCAGTGTGTCAGTGTGGGACCCCAGTGCTTACTTCTGTGGAGTCAACAGTGTAAGACTGGACATTTGCTTTCTATTTTCTAACCGAGTTTTGAGTTTACTGATAGGTGGCAACACAATCTTTTGCCTCGTTTAGATACACAAATCTTGGTTCTTTTGCTTTGGAGGCTGCGTTTGCATGTGTGCTGCCTGTCGCCCTGAGTGAACAACGGTGATATTCGCAATATCAAATGCTGTACATCTTAATTGCAGGTGTCAGCTGCAGAGCATTCAGAACATTCCATTATATCATATTATTTGAAAATAGCCTTGAAGCTCTGGTTTGACCGACCGGTTCGCATGTCAAGGAACTGCATCATTGTATTTGAGTTATCTGTTTGGAGATTTCAGTGTAATGAAAAATAACGCTCTCCCCTCAAGCCAAATAACGCGGGGTTGTTGTTGAAGCGGCGTCCTCAAGGCGCCGATGATTGTGTAACACCGTCCTATCACTTCTAAGTTGCAGAAGCTTTGTAATTCATCCATTAATATTGTTGCATACCTGCAAAAGAGGGATATGCGAAGCAGCGCAATATATAATATATGATGCCCAGAAGACAAGACACAAGACTAAGATGCAATATTAAAAAATATGCAATCAAAGTGTCGTTGAGGGGAGTTTGAATTATTAAACATGAATAGAAAATAAGAATTACAAAGAAAATAAACAAAAATAGATGGTATGACTTTGAATATGGCAAGGTGTAGTTTGTCCTTGAGTTCACTTAATGTTGATGTGTAATGGATCATCAGCTGTGCATAAGCTCAACGCCACGAGATCCTTCTGTAGAACAATGAAGCCAAAGTACCCTGAGTAGGGACACTGCCATCTCGAGCTGGTGACGTCACCAGCCTGCCTGGGTCTGCACCATGGGGGTCAGGACATGGACCTCCGGTACCGAGCTCCTGCCCACATGAATTAAAGTGGTTATTTTACCACCTGGCGTTGGAAAAAAAAGTCAGTTACAGTGATAGAAGTTGTGTGTCACCGATCCCCTCAACTGGGTTATACTCAGAGGTGTTCCTAATAATTTGGTCATCTCTCAAGTGCGTTAGAGTGCCAAAATATTAGGGACACCTCCGAGTATAACCCACTACAGTTCAGCACCATCACAAATTACAGTCCCAATAACAACCACTCAATCAACTCTCAGTAGAAATCAACATAAAACTATGGAGAGGGAGAATTTACGTCAGCGGTGCAGTCAAGCGGCTATGGTGGCATCGGCGTGTTCACACACTCAGTGTTCTCTGTGTGCACCTAGAGGATGGGAAATATTGACACCAGGAATAATTCATTCCTGCAGTGAAACCTTTGCACAAACTGACAGTGCATTTCAACTGTAAATCATTTGTCATGTTATGAACCTTCAATAAATCCATTCCCAGTTGTATTCTGCAGGGATCTTGGTTAGGGAACATTGACTAAACAAACTGTGAAGGACTGAAACCTATAATCTGGTGTCATGACGGCACGCTATGTATTTACTTTGATTTGTGGTGAAGAAAAAACGCTGCAATGCCTCAGTGAAAAACTATCAACCTGAGGTACTTTAAGTTTGCTCGTAAAGAGGGTGTGTTGATGTGCAGAAGAAACACCTTTTTTTTCAGTTTATCTAAGACACCTGCACGCAGTACTGGGTGTGTTTACGTGTGACTGGGATGTATGTGTGTGTGTCTGTGACTGCTGCAAGCAACAATGTTCACATGAAGATTATACGTGTAATCTGTTGATGCCGCCGGTAATTACTAGGCTGCATGTGAAAGTCTACATTTACATGCTGTATGTGGTACATACAATAAATATTTGTACTGTACAGTGGGTATGCTGATGTACCAGAGTCTCAAACAATGTGCAGCAGCGCTCATCCAGCTATGCTTGCAATGTGTTGTTGTTGTTGCTGCCCCCTGGTGGCACAATAGTGTTTCCAGCTTTGACGTAAATGAGCTGGTATGTGCAGCGACTGTAAGTCTGCGTGTGCACTTTCACATTTCACATTTCACTCTTTAAATCTAAATCAGTTTATTACAGTTTAGGTGTTCAGAGACAGAACTCTCAGTGACGTGAACAAAACAAATTGCGATGTCTCTCCAAACAGTTACTGGAATCTCAACTGTTTTCCAGCTGAAATACTGTAAGTTTTTTTTTTTCCCCCAAAATGATTTATTCAGCTCTCCTTTTTTCCTAATCAGTGGTTAGTTCATCACGTATCACTCGCCTGCGGTCTCCTCTTTAGAAGCGTCAGTTTCTCCTAGTTATTCCGTTGGATTACCACTCCGCAGTGGTGAATCAGAAAATTTGAAAAACATGATTATTTCATATATTATCATATAATTATATATTTGAAAAGCGAAGCAGCACACAGAAAGTCCTGCTCTTCCAGCATGTGGGGAAGCCTGTATAATCCTAATCATCAAATGTTGCCAGTGGAGTGGAAGAAGATCCCTGCAGGACATTTCACCAGCTTTTGGAGGGACCCCGAGGTTCCTCTGAGAGGGAACCCAGAGGACATTTCAGGGAACACTTGAGGACAAATCATTGTTCCCCCTTTGAAGGAAAATTGAGAGGACATTTCACCAAATTGTGTCCTTTAGAAGGGAATCACCAGATGACCTTCCTCAAGCTTTTCCCTGGTAGAAATACCTTAATGACACTTAAGTAAGATTTTCCCCCTGGTAGGAAACCCTAGAGCAGTAGAACCCAAACTTTTTCATGCCAAGGTCCCCCAAATAGCATTCGCCTCAGGCTGGTGACCCCCTTTGCACACCCACTGAGAAATGGCAATTATAAAACCACAAATTCCGAATGTACAGTATTTTCATATGTTTAGTCATGCAAGAATTAATGACATTTGTGTTTGAAAATAAATCATTCCTCTGTCACCGTGCAGCCTGATGATTACTTGCGCACGCTCCGATTCAGCGCATCTACGCAGCGGAAAACGTTTGACAGGAATGCAACTTTGTCAGTCTCATAGCTTGGATTACCCCGGGGGACGCCGGGGATTACGCTTGTTGTCAGTCCGTTGCATATTGAGCGCCTGGAGCGCGCGGCGTGTGGTGCTGGACCTGCTTGATGAGAGCTGCCCACCCTCCCCCGACCTCTCGCCCAAACTCTTCTTCTTTCAAAGTGCTTTGCTGCCAAGAACATCGACCCTGTACAACGCTCCCATAATTCCGTGACCCGGCTCAGGACCATCTGCTCAACTTTCGGAGCAGGTGAGAACCAGCAAATACCGCACGCACCAGCTGGATGGGGGCACGGATTTGCCCAGCGCTCTCCAACTGCTTGTGTACATCAGATTGATGACATCAGGGAGGGTTTGTTGAGGAAATTTTATCTTGCAAAGCATTTGAAAGAATGAAATTAAAGGCGTACTCACACCTGCCTTGTTTGGTTCAAACTAAACGCAAAAAAATGGCACCTTTCGGGCTGGTGTGAATACAGACCGTCAAACTCCGGAGCCACCAAACAGCCGGACCGAGACCCAGCCGGAGAGGTGGGCCCTCGGTTGGCTTCCAAACAAACGCTGGTGCGGTTCGCGCGAGATGTCAAAGCGACCGCAAAAAACGTACACCTTTTTGGACGTAACAAGCTTTCGTAGCCACACACATTATGGGAAATGTTTGATTGGCGCGGTGACTCCAAAGGTTAGCAGCACGTTGTCGGACCGTCGGTTAAAAATGAGTCGTGGCTCAAACGCGGAGCAAAGATGGAACGTCTACTGGATATTTGGGCAGACGTCAACATAAGAAGAATGCTGGAAAACACACCAGGATGAGGGAGAAGGAGCTCAACCGGTCTGCAGATCAATGTCGCGGGACGGTAAAAAAAAAAAAAAAAAAAAAAAACTCAGATGCTCCAAATTTTCTGCAAACGTTTGTAACTGTATGAAACAAATCAATATCAGCAGCAACGAGTGCTTGTTCACTTTCACCGGCACCTTCCACCTTCCACCTTCCACACACACACACGCACACACGCACACACACCTTCAGGTTCTGGGGAGAGAAAAATAAACTGTATGCAGAGGAACATTGGAGGGATCCATGGAGCAACGGCCTGAGCAACGTGCATTTTGATGTCTTTGTCACAAGTTGAGCAAAAATAACTCCCCGAGGTGATCGACGGATTTCATAGATGTGTGACCAGCCAGGTGGGTGGCGATCTGTAGCTCAGCTCTCTGGTGTCGGCTCATTCGGTTCTGAGACCGTGAACCCAGTGGCCGTAAGCCTCATTGTTGAGAACGGTGCTGCTTTTTTTAAAAATGTTTTTTCAGTGCTGCCATGTTGTATGAGGTCCGCATCGTGTGCACGTATTTCACAATAGCACATTTTGCAAAGGGCTTTTGAGTCGTCCCCCCACGACGAGATGAATCCACCCGCCCATTCTTTTTTTGTATTTTTTTTTTTTTCCGTATTTCGCCGACGTTGTCCCCAACATTGTTCCTCCCAAACTCCACCAGTCGGCAGTCGCGCACCTATTCCACTTAAACCTCAATGACGTTTTCCTCATTGCCGACCAGAAAAAGAAAAAAACAGATTGCCATGCCACGCCTCTGATTGGCTAGTACCATCCGGGTCAGAGCCAATTAGAAGCAGGATGCGGGTGGGGAAAAAAAACCTCTGCTCTGTGTGTGGGGCAGAGGGAACCATAAGAACACAAAGGATAAACTATCTTACGTTTAAATAACATCAAAAATATGTGCTTGACAACTTATTAATGGAGCTGGTAACAAGCCCAAAAAAGCAAATACACTTTAGAAACAAGCCCAAAAAGGCCGCAGCCCGCGACTACCAATATTTGTAAGCGACTTTACAGAAAAACAAGTCCAAAGTCGCTTGAAATAAACAGACTTGGCAACTACAGCGCAATCCCTCTTTGTTTTTTTTTTTCTGTACCGTGTGACCAAACCAAAAAAGAAACATTGCACATTGGTCCAGACCAAAGAGAGCGAACTCTCAAGGAGTCTAATGGACTCGAGGCGGTTGTTGCTTCACTCCAACGTGTGCTGGCTGCAGTGAGGGGCGGTTTTGAACCTGCTGGAGCTGGAAGGTTTTACGAAGCAGTCTGGATTCACAAGACCTGCAGACCGTTTGCAGCATCCCAATGCCAAAGCATGCAAGGGCGTGATAGGTACATACTGCAGAAAGGTGACGCAGTGGTCAAACAAGCAAGAGGAGGGAGTTACAGAGACATTATCTGATGAGTTGGACTCCGCTCATCCAGTCTAACCTGGAGAGACGCCAGGAGATTTCAGAGACTATTTTCCTGACCTTGGAAATGCCCATTTACACTTGGTTAGGAACCTCTTTGGCCCTGGTGTAGGTGTTAGTCTGGACATAAAGTCACAGGAGGAGCTGATGAAGATGACAAATTCTGGGGATTTAAAGCTGCGCGCTGTCTCCCTTCTTAAATGACCTACTTTTGCGAGTCTGGTTTTTAATAAACATAACAAAAATAAATTCAGATGATTCAGAGGACACTTCACCAAGTTCTGTCCTCTGGTAGGAAAACCGAGAGAACATTTCACCCAGTTTTCTCCCCTGATAGAACCCTAGAAAACACCTCATCCTACTTTTCACCTCACTTTTTAATGTGAATTGCTGCCAATAAAGTTGAAAAGCAATGACTTTGAAATGACACATCAAGAGGACCCTTCTCATCAGCCTTATCGGCGACTGACTGCATGATGATCACAATAAACAGTTAGCAAAGGGCAAGGCCACATTCTAACAGCCGCAGCGTTCCTCCACCAGAGCCGAGGTCATGTGTTTTGTAAATGAAAAACTGGAAGTGCACTGTGTGGAAATCCCCCGTGGCCCAGGAAGACTGCACGCAACCGCAACTTGTAAGTGACAGGTCATGGTTGAGGCGGGAAGTCGGGCTCTTAGCTGTGCTGGAAAAGATGTTTGAAGGTGCAACGGGCATGTGCTGTATCAGCAGCACACCAGAAGAGGGCAACAGTGGATTAAATAATCTCCTTTCATGGCTGCACAAGGAACTGACACCAGGGCAGCATCCAGCGGAGCACGTGCTGGTGAGCATGATGTTTTATTGCAACACATTCAGTTCTCGATTGTTGGAACTGTAAAGTATATATTCTAATGCATTCTTTGGATTTCAAGCGTCGATTAAATGCTGTCTGAGGACTTCGGGAAGCTTTTGCGCATTTTTATCCCTCAACTGCTTCAAAAGTAATGAAAAACAAAATGGTCTTCAGCATATTTTAAAATGAGTTATAGCTTAAAAAGCATTTACAAGTTTATTCTGACATCGGTTATTCTGACTATCAGCCGTAACATGGTTTACGATAATATAATGCAGCACTCCTGCACAAAAAAACTCTCTTCACTAGGAGTTTTATGTTGATATTTTATTGAATGTTTTTGAGAGAGGTGTTGACACGTTTGCATGATCGTGACTGGGACGGTAATTTGTGAGCCCGTTGAGCCGTACCAGGTTATTCCTGAGAGGCGCCACTGCTGTCGTCACTATGTGATAATGTTGACTATATGAGTAGCACTTGTGAAAGCTGCTATATCACACGTTGCCTGTAAATCCGCCGCGCAATCAGGTTGAGTGACACTGCCTCTCAGCTGCAAGTGTTCTTGTGTTTCGACAAGATTCTGGAGCTGCCTGCCAGCTACGGTAAATCTTCTCCAGGAGGCTGCCTGTCTTGTCACCCGTGAAATTGTAGCTGTAGGTGCTGCTGGTAAATATTACAAGCAGGCCTGGCTGTGTCATTTTTGGGCTTCAAAGTGACATTGCAGTCTCCACCTCTACATTTTGAGCCACAGCGGCTTCCCCTCGGGGCGTGTGTATGGTTCCTAAGCTTATGGGCGTCATATCAAAGCCCAATCAAACGATTTGGCTGCGTTATTGCAGCAACATGCAAAACAATTTCAACCTCTATGGCCTCTGCTGACAACTTTAAATGCCGCTGCTACGAATTTTCACGGTGTTCAGAGTCAGAAATACAGTGTGGTGTTTCAAAATAAAATGAGTGATTGCGTCACATTAAATATTTATGTTCAAATATATAAGACCGTGATTGAGCGGCATGTGTTGTGGAAAAAAAAGGCCGCAGAATGAAAAGAAGATGGAATGAAAATGTTGTATCTATTTTATACAACATGCTAACGATTGTTTGGTAGTAGTGTTTTTTTTTTTTTGACCAGATGATTTTTTTTTTCATGGTAATTGTATGCAGGAATTTATTTAGCTTAAAATAGTGTTATTACAGTATATATATATATATATATATATATATATATATATATATATATATATACACACACACACACACATACAACTTTACCATAGAACGTAATGCTGCATAAATTCTCCTTTCATTTGGGGTAGAATTTTTATTAAACATGTTTAACCCAAACCTAAACCCAAAGATCAACTTTATCATCTCTACCACCCACCCTATGTTACATGGATGCACTGTAATGAAAGATTTAATAAATTTTGCACTTTGGGAACTGCAGCGTCACGAGGAGGACTGCCAGTTCAAATTCTCCCAAATCTCTCCTGCCATAGCAAATGACTACCGATTCTCCTCGCTTCCACACAAAACACTGGGAAAGTATGCAAGGCGTCAAACCAGATTACTTATCTGGATTTCTGTTTACACCCACTGTAGCCACGTGTGCACTCTGAAGCTGTGTGACGTTGAATTTTGCTGTGTGTGTAAAAATAATCATACTGCTATTTGCAGATAAATAAATATCAGCGCGTGGCACTACCACAGCTCTTTAAATGCTTGAATGACACCAGAATGTGATGGTGTCACAGTGAAAATGTGTAATAGCAATGTATCGCGTCATTGTGAACCACCTTCCAAAAAGCATGATGAGGTTAATTGGCTAATCGAAATTGCCCGTAAGTGTGCGTGTGTGTGTGTGTGAGTGGTTGTCTGTCCTTCATGTGGCCCTGCGATGAGCTGGCGACTCGTCCAGGGTTGCACCCCGCCGCTCGCCCCATTGCCAGCTGGGATCGGCTCCAGCACGACCGCGACCCGTAACCGGAACAAGCGGTAGACGAGGAGATGAGATTAACTGATTATCTTTTTGCGCTTTTAGAAACCTGTGACAACACCGAGCAGCCTGACTGCAGGACAGACGTGTCAGTCGTCTCTTGAACAACTTGCATGTGTCACCAAAGTGGCTCTGATTTTTAAGTGTTCATTGACTGCGACTGTGCTGTCAGGGGCACTGGCGGGGGCCGCCACTCTGCCCCCAGCCTCCTCACCTGCACGTATGGAGGCTGCAAACTAGAAAAGCGAGGCGACGAAGCCAGCGACAGCTCTCGCACAACAGAGTCAACCAATTGTCTGAAGGTCGGACAAGTGGGCCTGGTAACGAAGGGCTGCCGATTCGATCCAGTGCACCAGTGTCAAAAATTCTGGGTGGTGGCAGTCAAGAGGCAGCGCTTTTCCCTCCCAAACCATGGCTGATGTGACCCTCAAGTGACCCCCCCGCCCCCACAGCTGCGGCGTGAGTGTGTGTGTGCTGACTATATAAGTGTGCGGTGTGTTCGCCATATGGATGGGTCAAACGCAGGGGGACCATTTCCACGCTGGGAGGAATAAAGTATGATAAAATTAAAAATGAAAAAAAAAATGCATGGCAAGTTCGCCACGACAAGAGTAATTAAACGCCTGTTTTTTAAATGATATCCAAGGTTTGGAGAGTGTAGTTGTCGTGATTGCGATGGCAAGGTGTGAGGAAATTGAAACACGCCGCAGATGCTGCTGCAGGACCATGTGGATCAGACGACAACGAGTGTTCCACCGCCCCAAGTATGTCCCAACTTTGGCCACGATAGCAGTGTATTCTCCACCTCGCCCACAGGCGCCTGCTCCTCCCCCTCCACCCCCCCGACTGTTGTTGGGATCAGCAGGCTCATTTGCATGCGTCAACTTTCGCTCGGTGCTCCCCGTGATGTTTGATGTGGGCGTTTCGGGAGTGGAACACGTGCCTGTGCGCCTATCGGCCGCTCGACAGCCGTTTATCAAGAACACCGCGTGCGGGAGTGTGTGTACATGTTTTAATGAGCGTGATTAGTTTTTGGCTTCTGTGCGTACGTTGTGTATGGACCACACACACTTACTAATGAAGCCCCACGCCCAACCCTTACTTCACTGAAACGTTTGCAGGCTTTGAAACGTGAGCTTATCAGTTGTATTTCAGTTAATCTACATGAAAGAAAACCTGATTTTCTTTTGGGAAATATTTAAAGTTGACATAAACGTGTGTGTTTATGTGTGTTTATGTACTTAAAACTTTAAATTTTTCGACCATGAGGACATTGAGATCAGTAAACGGATTAAAGAGTCACTCGCGCGCGCACTTTGCGAATCGCTCCCAGCAATTTCAATAAGTGACATCTCAGTCTACCCGAGACATTGTTATTTAATCACCATCACAAAGTCGATACGGTATAGACACAAACATTCATCACTCAGGTGACTGCGATTTGCATGGCTGAGAGTGAAACTGCGCTCAGGCGGTCTGAGCCTCCCATTCGACGCCATGAACATTCCACTCCTCGCGACTGCCAGAAATTGCGGGAGCTGCAAGTGTGAAAACGGAGAGCGCAGACCCGACCTCAGTTTTGTCTTATCCGCGTCTTCGGTTGGGATCGTTTTGGTCCGGCGCATGTGACAGCTTCCCTGGATGTGCGCGCTCGACACCCAGTTTGGCAAAATCGCGCGGGGGTAAGGGCGAGGGGCCCGGATCAGACGTTTCATTTTGATGGGTAAGGGAAGAGTGAATTATCCACATGAGGATAGTGACACACCCTCCGTGTGCGTGTGTACATGCGTGTGACACTCGCGTAAATACATTTTAATTATATGCCGCGTGTGTTCCGCACAATTAGGGCCACATACCTACAAGCTTTGTCACTCAGTCGCAGCAGGGCTCCACCTGCGTTTGTACTGATTGCGGATGTTTGTCCTTTGTTTGTTTGTGATCTTTTGTCAGGATAATTAAAGTTCATTGTGGCCTCGAGGTTCCTGAACTTTATCGTGTGGGACGGCTCATGATTTTACTTCCAATCAGCCGCGCTTCAATCTAGTTCTGCGAGTCGGGCAGCCTGAGGCGTTGTCGTGTGAGGGCTTCAACCCTGAGACTCAGAGGAAGGAATCTCTTAGGCACTGAAATTCTATCACATGCCAACATCAACATACTGTACATTAATGGTAATTGTGCATTTACTGAGCTGCTGCATGCGCCTCCCTTGACATTATTGGAAGCGTTTCCACAACACTGCACTTTGTGGTGAATTTGAGTGTTTTGTGCAGGACTGCTGGAGCTCAGCATATCCTGCTCATAGCCGACAGAAACATTCGCCAGTTTCGTATTTTGGACCCGGGAGAGGACAGAACTTACTCCTCCAAGTGATAAAGTGCTAATTTTGCCACAAACGTTAACTGACTAAAACTAAAAAAAATAAAAAAATAAAAAAAGAGGAAGAAATTTCCCCGCCTGCGTGTCTTCAACAAGTGAGACACTTAATTTAGTTACTTCTCTTTTCGCCTCTGTTTGCCTGCAGAATGAAGCAGCCATGTCATCACAAAGTGCTTTTATTGAGGACATAAAACAAATCGGGCAATTTTTTTTAGCATTTGTTTCGGCACCAGCCACTTCAGTTGCTCCTTCATCCAGACGCGCCACACTATATTTGGGCTAGTAACTGATTAAATCTCACATCTCTTATGAGCAATCAACGACATATATATATATATACACATTTATAACACACATTTACAACAGAAAGACATAAGAGACATAACTTCTTGCTTAACTAGGAAACGATTCATGCTAGCGTCTTGAGGAACAAAAACAAAAACTTTCAAAAATCATGTTGAAGACTGAACATTTTAATGGTTTTGGTCCACATTTGTTTTGTTACAGAATGTAAATGTGTTGTCACAATACAGTATTTAGCTCTCTCTCTCTCTCTCTCTCTCTTGCTCTCTCTCTCTCAATGTTATCAGATAGTTTTGTTGGACAGGTTATCAAGTTTCTGACATACATTAAAAAAAAAAAATCCTTTTACAGATAATTTATCCACCATAGATAACTTAATTCATGCGTGACAACAGATTTAGACATTTTCATCCCTCCTCACATTTTCTATAATTTCCTAAACTTCATTCATTCCTTCTCACAATACAGCACAGTAGAAATTGTCATGTAAACACAGAAGCAGCAAACTCATAGATTTACAAGAAAACGTCAAAACATCCTTCATAAATGCCAAAAAACAGCACACCATGATTCACAAAAAGTGGTAAGTTGGGTGACCTGGGGTTTGTCTTTAGAGGTCGTGTCGCTTTTGTCCGTCCCTGAGTTGTGTTCTTTTTATGTACAGTTTAATTTCATCTGTATCATTTGTTCTTTTCTCTGAAGCACTTTGTGACAAACTGGTTTAATAAACGCTAACATACACATCACATAAATAATATACAGTACGTAATAAAGACTAGTTTTTTTGCAAAATCTCACATGCAGCGGATATTTTCAAAGTGCTAAAAAAGTTTTGGTCGCGCGCGTGGACTGCGCTCAAACCATAGTGCCACTGTCGGGACGTCCATACAACCGTACAGGGAAGTCGTCGTCATCGTCGTCCTCGTCATCGTCGTCCTCGTCATCGCTTTCATCGAACTCGGTTTCCGCCTGGGAGTTGGTGGTGGTGACAGACTCCAGCTGGGAGGAGGTGGAATGAACAGTGAGTACACTTAAGTGCCACCACGCCTGGACATGTGGTGACTAAAAACTTCATCATAACTCGAAGAATATTTTGTTCTTGCCAGAGCAGAAGGTTTGGACACATGACAGAACATTAGGTGCTGGCTCGGATAATTAAGGGCAAGTATTTTAAGCTGCGCCGCGTGTTCCTTTCTCTTGATGGCAGCTCGCCGAGCAAGTCTGAATAGCGTGAGTGAAATCATACTCGCGTCACCTTCCATGGAAATTAAATTCCCAGAGCGGAAACAAGCACTGTTAAATCCGGCAGGCAGGCAAAGACGCCACAAGCGTCGTGTCGCCAAAGTTCACGGCCGATCAAATGATTTTTGACTGTGGCTGCGCAGCCTCGCTGGCTACACTTCACTGCTGTTCTAGTTTTATTCAATTGAGTCACTGAATTGGAAAATCAATGTGTCAAGCTTCCTCAACCGGGAAAAAGAATATTGGCAGCTTACGTGTGTGCAAAATCATGGCTACACCGCATCTCATGTGAATACCCCCGTTCACCCGCTGGTTTTGGTCTGGTTCAATCAAGGAAGAGATCTTGGTTTTGGGTTCGAGTGCAAATTTAAGACATGTCTGTCTGTGTTTGCTGTCGTGCTGATGCTAAAACCTTATTGTTTATTATCTGACGTTTGCAGAAGCCTCATAAGAGTTTTTTTTTTACATTTTCAACATTTGTAATTATTATTGCGAGCAAAACTAGCAGCTGCAGCAACTGTGGCAACAAAGAAAAGGACAGTAGCAGCAGAGGGAGTAGTAGAAGAATAAACAGTAATGCTAAAAGTTGCAGTTGTAATATTAGTACTCGTTTACCTTTTTGGCTGTAAGATATTCCTCTTCCTCTTCAGGCAGTTTTGGATCCCTGGGCTCCGTGTCCAGAAAGGCGACATAATGGATCAGGGTGTAGATTCTAGACAATCACAAGGCAAGAGTGTTAGATTTAAAAAAGGAAACAACCGAGAAAAACAAATAAAAAAAGACATTACAAGCACTCAAAAAGAATAAGAAGAGAATTGAAGTTTTTGTCACCTGTGATAGAGCATGGCGAAGAACTGGATCACCACCGACGTAGCAAAGCCCAGAATGAACATGAAGGCGATGGGATCAATGGTCACGTTTTCTCCGGTGTACTCCAGGTCAAAGTCGACCTTGGGCAGCTGGATGGAGAAGGCGGCGTCGAAGATCTGGAGCGTGAAGGTTGCCACCAGCCACAGGGCGTTCAGGATGAAGAAGGCGAAGTTGATCTGCAGGCCGTGGCAAACGTTGGAGTTAGTTCAATCCTTACATTCGGGGTTTTCGGTGCAGTGGTTCCACGCCCAGCGCGCCGCTCATTCTCACCTTGTTTCTCAGGGCTCGCAGGTCGCTGGCAACTTTTTTCTGTTTCTCCTTATCATCAGGCAGAGGCTTCAGGTACTTTTCCTGCAGCTCAGTCCAGAAGTCGATTTCCTCCTGTAGAGAAACAGTTCATGTATATGTAACAAATATCTCTACATGCATTTTAAGCTGCTCACATAGCCACGAGACCTTCTTTGTGTACATTTACTGGTATTTCTGGATAATTCCGGTCAAGCTGTATGAAAAACCGTTTTTGTCAAGTGAATGTAGCAAGCATCGCGGCAGGTAGAAAACAGAACATACCTGCTCGAGTGTGTCCTCCTGCAGGTGCATGTCCTCAGACGAATTTTGCAACTCTGTGAGCCAGCCTGAGGAAATGTTATCATATCGTTAATATGAGTGGGTTAGAAATCTTAACAACAGCGGGGTGTTTTGATTGATTGATTATTTTCAACATTTTGCCAGGACTTACAATGCACAGGAGCATCAAAGGCGGCATCCTCTTGCCTGAAACACGATCAGAAAACGATTAGTATCAGCTTTTGTGTGAGTGACAGAGGGAGAGAGAGAGAGAGACACATAACATTTGAATCAAGCAACATGAAATACCTCTGGTCTTCCTCTGGGATCCTCTCATCCTCCACGATGGTGTTCTGGGGCTCCGGTTCGGCCTGCTCAGGCTCCTGTAGCAGACTCTCCTGGCTGACGGTGAGATGTTCTCTGGAAGCCTCCGGACTGGACTTTTTGCAACATTTGGCCCACGAGAAGAGGCGCGCGAAGGTGTTTTTGGCTGATAGGGTGAGATTTCGGTTTGGTTACTACTCATCTGCTACTGTGACCCTAGACGTAGCTTCACATCATTTCTAGCGTGAGCTGATACCTACCTTTCTGGGTTTTTGTTTCTGTTGGGGGTTTCGTTGAACTTTCGGCCTCGGCTGCCGGCTTTGCCTCCCTGGTGCCCCAGGAGACATTGTTCATGTTGACCATGGAGTAAATGGTGAGCAACATGTAGGCGCTGGGGATGCAGATGATGTAGAGAAAGCCGTAGAAGACCAGTGGAAACTCCTGCGGATGCATTATAGCCGTGATGACGTAAATGATTGCCATGGAGATGACGAAGATGCTGCTAGGTGTCAGGATGGTTCTGTCCTTCACCATCGACCCTGATGACGACAAAAGGGGGAGAGCACTTAGCACCTTGAAGCAGGTTTGACCAAGTCTCACTAAAAACTTGGTTACGCGTGTGTAACTTACCAACAATGGACATTGTCACCACCAACATGAGGAACGCATATATGACACTCAACACTCCCGCGATGATGATCTGGGTGTCGGTTTTGATCTTGAAGCAAAGGCCGAGGTAGATGGCAGGAGGGATGACAGCCAGCACCAGAGCAGCGCTGGCGTGGATTTCAAAGATGAAGGCCAAGCTACCTGAATTACACAGTAAAAGAGAGAGTTTCACATATTCATCTCGTGTTGGCAGTGTTTTTTTTTTTTTTAATTAAAGCAGTTCACCGTAAAAACTATTCCGTGTCCTCGAGCATAAAGATAAACACAAACCTGCGATGAGAAGGCAGATGGTTGCAGGCGCCAATATGGCCGAGGCGATGGCGAAGAGCTGGTAGAACATGAAGGGTTTGGATATGGACGAGTTCCTTTTGGAAATTATGTTGGTGTCTCCCAGCAGATCCACAACGTTGGCAAACGTGGATGGTCCCCATCTGCGACGCTGGCGGTGGCAAGAAATAACAAAATGTTATTCCTGGGTTTTTTTCTTAACTGAGTTGTCCCTAATTTGAATTACAGGTCTAAGGATGGAGGGGGTGGTTCCCTGTGCAGATTGTAAAGCCCACTGAGGCGACGTGATTTGTGATTGTGGGTCATACGTATAGACTTGGTCTGGTCAGCCTTACTACCCACCTGGTTGTAGAGTTCTTTGAAGTCCTCCGGGGCGTTGGTGTAGGCATCAGATGCGGCATTGTACTCCACCCTCCATCCCTGCTTCAGCAGCAGCGTACACAGCCAGCGGTCCTCGCCTGCAGGGAAATGGCAATGTTAGATGTTCAAGAAAGGGAAGTTGCTGCGTCTGTTAGCAAGACTTAAATCACAGTCCATCCATACTAGCCCGGTTTTCATCAAATGATGTGGAACGAATAAACCAGGCGATGAAAAAGGGAAAGATGGAAAGAAACATGAAAGGAGTTTTCAAATTCATTCATTTTTACCTTGATCGTACTGGATGTAGTGGCTCGCTTCCATGGACTTGGTGGCGTATCTCTTCATCACATTGTCATCCGTAAGCGCCTCCGCTCTGAAGAGACTGAAGCAACCGGGGCTACACAGCACGCAGCCGAACACGTGCTCCGCTGTCTTCTGCAGCCAATGGCTGACGGCGTACTCGAACTTCTGGAACCAGACTGCAGGACCTGCCGGGGAAGCTCAGCCTCAGCAAAAGCGCTAGACGTTCAGCTACAACTGATGCTTTTAGAGGGATTTTCTCAGATCCAAACCTGAGCCGGTGGGGTGAATCCTGCCGCACGCTGCCCCAACACGTGGATACATTTTCAGCCGGTCGATGAGCAGCATCACAGCAGCTGGCTGGAAGTCGGTGTCCCCATCCAAGGCCAGGAGATAGGTGTTGTGCTTCTCTTTCTGGAGAATCAGTCACAGTCAGACATGCATGCAATCAAACTGCCTCGTGAGAATCTATTAGGTCTACACTGAATGGCTGCTGTCTGATATTTTATTGGTTCTCTTTGTGTTCGCGTCCCTGTGTGCCACGGCCGTGCGGCCCGGTTCGTGACCCTCCACGTCTGTATAAAAGCATATGCAATTTGTGAGCAGTGTTGTGTGCTCTTTCTCACCTGGACCTCTGCTTTCAGATCTTTCTCTCCCTCTCCTTTCTGCCAGCGTGCGAAATACTTGGTCATAAGTTTCCAGCCCAGAAGGTAGTAAAGGTACATGATCTGGTAAAATAGCAAAATGACAGTTCAGACAAATGCTCCTTGAGACGCATGTTTCTGCTGTAAAAAAAATTACTCATCGTTATCCTACCTGAGACCATCTCTTCTTGTGGCGGATGAGGTCCTTGTCCTTGAAGTGAACCATGAGGGAGTTCCCTTGAGGCATGGAAATCACGAGGCGACCTCCGTACGGAGTCTTCACGACCCTCTGGTCAGGGATCACCCGCTGCTTTGTGAAGAACTTGGACTCGATGTTGGTGAAGATGCTGGCGACAGAGAAGAGGAGCGTTTGAACGTGCGGTCATGGTAGTTTTGAGATACTGTGTGTAACCGCCATATCTGTGCTCCTTGAGGACAAGGGTGCCATATCTGCAGTCATCTTACCCGTAAACTTCAGAGAGGACTTTCACAAGGGTCTGTGCGTATTCGTTGAGTTCGCGCCCCTGACGACCCTCCACGTTTTTGAATGCGTCGTCAAAGTATATATGGCCCTCGAAGGTGAAATCGTTGTGCTTTGGATCTATCTTTGGTCTGTATTTGTCCATCCTGCAGTGTCAAAACACACGCACACAAAGAGGAACCGTGAGGAAATGAAGGTGGCTCACAACATGCCCGAAAGAAACCGAATGCGTGTGATCTCAGAGTGGAAGAACCTGATGAAAAGTAACAGCAAAACTACCGTTGCAGAATCAACACTGCTCTCACCTGAAGATTGAAATAATGATGTTCATCATCTCATCATAGGTCTCGTGCCACATGGTTGCACACAGATACACCATGATCGGTTCGCGTGATTTGAAGCTGTGGAATAAAGGGTGGTCAGATTAAAGGCCACGCAATCAAACTTGCAAGCGTCCAAGAATTGCAATCAGGCACACGGTTTAAACCAGCATTCAAGCGCAAACACTTACGTTTTCTTTTTGTCCCTGGTCTGGATGTCAAAGCGGGTGTTGAGGAGCAGGGACTGCTCAATGAAGGCTCCCTCGTACAGTCTCCTCACAAACAAGTCTTGGGTCCTCTGGATACGGTAGACGTTGAGGTACCACAAGTGGAGGGTGGCCAAGACCAGCCCGAGCCACCAGGAAACGGCTGAACCTGGGTGAGGATGGACATTTATTCGATGTTAGTCAAATTATTAGCACAACTAGTGAACAAATGCCGTTTTAATGTAAAAGAAGGTTTTCAAATTCTGTTTAAGAACAAAACTTCATCATGACACAAAGATTTAGTGGCATTCATCATAGCTCCTCAGCACAGTATGTTTGCATAGGTATGTAGGACAGGGTGTGGTGGCCTCGCGAAGCTCTATTTTTGGCTGTCATTCAATTATCGTAGTCTAGAACATCCTCTTTACAATGCTAACCCTAAATCTTTACAGCATGCTGACACATGCTCTAGTTTCTTACCCGTGAGTATGCCGATGTCAGCTATCTTGGACAAGTCCAGGAAGCACAGCGTGTGTGTCACGTCCAGAACGAGATGCGGGAACACGCTGCCGTTCAGGCTTTGGTTTCTGTCGTACACGACGTCGTTGCAGTAGTGGGTGAAGTTGATGCTCTCGGTCCCGTTCAGACTTATTTTGTAGTCGTAGTAGTAAACGATAACGGGGATGATCAGCACAGCCATGACGGCCAGCGAGGCCATGTACAGGGGCAGGATGAAGCACCGGCGCAGGGCGTGCATCTTGCAGGCCGCCACTGCAAACCAGTGGCACAGCGCAGAGGCGACGAGGTGGACTCCGATGGTAATGGCTATAATCCTTGTCTCGCGCCTCGGCACGGAGGTCACGGATTCCCAGTCCATTTTGGCCAGTGGCACGTAGGCGCCGAGCACGCTGGCGGTCACGGCGATCCTGAGCAGGCTGGAGAGCATGTTCAGGACATTCTGGCACTTTGTCATGTCGTGGCAGAGCTTGTGCAGGAAGATGGAGGTGCTGTTGTCACTGATGAGTCTGAAGTAGTTCTCCCACCAGTTGAAGGACACCAAGAACGACCCACCGACAGCCAGACCGACCCAGATTGCTGTCTGTATGTCGGTGGGATCCTTCACAATGTAAAGGATGACAAACAGCACATAACCGAGTAAAAGGAGTATAAAGGAAGTGATGGATGGCACCAGGAAGCGGTTCCTCTCCCTGGCTGTACACTGGGTCACCACTTGAAGGAGTGCAGAGAGGATGCCGACGCCAT
>CAAKHG010050105.1:17195-36679 GCA_901007715.1 Dactylopterus volitans
GGGGGGGGGGGGGGGGCGGCGATTTCCTTCACAAACTGGATGATTTTGAATAAAAAGAAGTCCGATTGTGGACAGAAAGGTTGCTGCCTCTCTTCGGCTGGGTGGCAATTTTCGCTTCAGCGCGTCCCAACTGAAGGCAGTCCGCTCCCGTGCGGCCAGAAATTTTTCCAGGGCGAATGCGCGGCACTTATGTCGCACTCGAGGTCCTCACTCGACGTGCTTAATCACAAAAGCCGGTCAAATGAAAGTGTGTGTGTGTGACTAGACTTTATCGTTTAGCGATCGGCCCGTTTTGCACACTCCCGCACCCTTAATCGCATCATCTTTCACTATCTAGGCATCATCTAATAGCGCTGGGAGTGGCGGTGGACATCCTGGGCTGCACGGGCACCGTGAGCCAGAGGGCGACCGTCTTACATAAATTAATCTTATTGGCTCAGGCCCTGAAAGAGCACGCCAGCAACCTCTACTCCTTCTCAGCTGTGATGAAAGCTCTGGAAATGCCTCAGGTGTTTGTTTGTTTTTTTGTTTTGTTTTTTTCAAACACAAGTGCAGGGTGTATGCAAAATTAGGCGAAATTTTTCAACACTCCCTGCATGCGTGTGTGTGTGTGCGTGCAGATAACGCGACTGGAGATGACATGGCGAGCGCTGAGGAGGAACCACACGGAGAGCGCCGTTTTGTTCGAGAAGAAGCTCAAGCCCTTCATGAGCTCGCTGAACGAGGGAGACGGTGAGCGGAGGAGCAAAAGGAGAAAAACCCTCTTAAAACCAAATCCACATCCCGACTGTTTTTTTTTAAGTGCGTCGAAAGCATGAGATTTATTGTGGCATTCCGTCCTGGAGATCGCTTTTCACGCTTTAGCCATGCATCGGCGGCGAGGTCGGGCTCGTCGTTGGCGAGCTTACAACGCGCTTCCTGTCATGACGTCATCCAAACCAATTTCTCACCAATGAAATGGTTTTTAATGTGAGGCTGCGGCAGTGGGAAATGTTCAGTTTGCTTTTGCGGCAAGTTATGCCAGCAATTTTTTTTTTTTTTCTTTTCTCCCCCCGGGAAGTCCCTGTTACTCGCATAATGCTGCAAATATGTTACATCTGCCCGCCGCAGCCTCAATCGCAGTCGTTTTATCACATTCGATACCGCGTTCCAGTATGTAAATGAAAGTCTTGTGTGTGTGTGTGTGTGTGTGTGTGTCCTCCTTTCAGATTCCCTCATCCAGGGCCCGGTCGCCGTGCCTCACCTGGTCCCCCTGCTGATGGCGATGGAGGGCGAGGACCCGGTTGAGAACAGCGAGCGGGGCTGCCAGCTCCTCTACGACGTCCTGCAGTCAGCACGCACCGCCGCGCTGCACGCCCGAGACTACCAGCAGCACGCTCGCGCCCTGCTAACAGGTGAACGCGCGCGCGCACGAGTCCACAGCCCTTATGGATTCTGCTCAAAATCAATGCGATATTCAGTCAAAACCCGCAAGGCGCTTGTTTTTCGGTATCCGATCTGATGCTCCCCATCAAACTGCTCCACCAGGAGGCTGGGAGCCGATCCCGGAGCTGCTGGAGGCCTTCCGGACAGAGTTTGCCCTGCGGCTGTTCTGGGGCCAGTCGGGGGCGGCGGCGGGCCGGGAGGAGCGCTACGACAAGTTCGACAAGATTCTCTGCGTCCTCTCGGACAAACTGGAGCCCGTGGAGATCACGCCGCAGCAGCAGCAGCAGCAGCAGCAGCCCGGCGCGCTCAGCTGAGCCCCGCTAAAGGAAGTGAACCATGAAATCAGCACTTTTGTCACTGGAGGAAAATTTACCCCAAAAAAAAATAATACAAAAAACAAAAAAAAAAAGGCAAATATGTTTTTCGTTAAGGCTTTGGCATGTCGCAACGGAGCCGAGGCAGAGATCTCACCCCTGAGATCACGCAGATGTGGAGGGAAATTTTTATTTTATTTTTTTTTCCTTGACTTGCTGGGATTCAAGTATTTGCTGTGGTTGTCGACCCAACAACTTCACATAATTTATCAAAAAACAAAAAAAAAAACACTTAATCTGGAATGAGTCGGCCCCTCTCGGTCCTTAACTCTGAAAAGTGCTGCGTCACAGTTACTTTTCCAAAGGGTGTCTGAGATTGTTTACCCCAATGCTTGCATCTGTTTACTTCACCGATAGTATATTTCTGATACTTCTTTTATACTTGATGTTCCAAATGTGCCGCACAGACGTCGTCGAAAAGAAACTTTTGTTGATCAAACCGCTGCTGGAAGCAACACTGGAAAATTGTGTTTTTCATTTTAGTGTTTCTACTGCAATAAAATGAATGTTTTATTTTTGTCTGCAGCTTTCTCAGTTTGCATTTGTCATAAGTGAGACTGGCAAGACACAGAAAGAAAAGATTTTTTTTTTTTGTTCCTGCATTGTCTTTATGACTTTATGATACATGTAAATACATTTTATTTAAAAAAAATGGATCATACAATAATAATACCCCTTAAATGCAGAAAAAAATGTTTTTGTGCAGAGAAGAGAAAGAGATAGATACATCTTATATGGCTCTATTGAGAGTTTAAAAGTGCTTTTTGACTTTTTTTTTGGTGAAAAGCTTCAAAACTACTAAACGATTTTTTTTTTATTGCCTTTTTTTTCGTTTTGTTGAGAGGACAAAAGTAACAAACAGGCTCTGGAGGCTCAGAATATCAGCAAAAAATAATGTCAGGATCATACAGATTACAAAGTAAGTTTTTTTCGCAGCACCAGGAATCTGCGGCGCTGTCAAAACTCGAGACTGTGAAAAACAAAAGACCCCTTTTTTCTTAACACTTTTGTGCAAAGCGAAGAAAAAAAAAAAGTGAAAACGAGGAATTCAATTGCTTAGTATTCACTTCAGCGTTCCACTTACGACCAGACTGCATGTTGGTCGGAGCTATGGTGACGCCCGGAGCTGCGAACCAGGTTTTAGAGTATTAAAATATTTGCATTATTCCTTTACAGTGAGTTACATTTTTGCATTTGTGCTTTTTTTCCTTTGGCGTTTCTCAACTTTTTAAAAAAAAAAACAACATTGCTTTAGTGGAGAAGGTATCGCATCATACGCGGTTAACATGACTATCCGTTGAAGGACGTTACACTCTGCGCTCCCCCCCTAGAGTAGTGGTTTTTCTCCAGTTATAAGTAAAAACATCATATTATGATGATTTAAAAAAAAATAAAACAACTTCCCATCATCCTATCAGGGAAAATAAGGGCTTGAGAAGAAGGCTTGCTGTTAGAAAATGTTCAGCAGGTTGTTAGAAATAGTGTTAAAAGTCAAGTGGATGGGTAATATTGGCATTTTAAAAAAACAAAAAAAAAAGAAGCAGCGTCAGGCTACTGTGATGATGGACGTTACCAAAAAAAAAAAAAAAGTACAGTTATACATTCAAAAGTTTAGTTTCAAACGCTGGGAAATCGGGATTGATCAAACAGGCGGCCTCTCCTGCCACAGCGAGGACAGACGGGGAGTGTATGATATCGCAATGAGCCGTGATGGGTTAGGGGGGGGGGGGGCTCTATAACCGCTGGCTTTCACCTTGCCACACACGTCACCGGCTATGATAAAATATGTCAAGAGTAGCTCCAATTATCGGGGACGGCGACTTTCTGTTCACCTTTGGCTCCCGGCCGGCTCTTCCATCACGGGCGCCCGGGTGTGTGCTGGGGTGCGCGCGCTAAGGGGTGAGTTTGACATAGGACGAAGGTATATAGCCCTCCTCTCCATTGGCTCTGAGGACTCTCATCCATCCATCTCCCTTATCCTCCTCCATTATACTCAGCAGCTCTCCGTCTGTAATGGAAATGGTGCCCTCGCTGTTGCCTGCACGCACGCGCGCACACACACGCACACACACAGGTAAGAGATTTAATAAAAGGCCAAAAGGAGACGTAATTATTATGAAGCCGAGCGAAAGTTAAGAGTGTACCTTCAAAGGTGTACAGAGCCGTGCACTGGCCGATGGGAGTCTCCATGTCGTCGAAGTCATCATCAAACTCTGTGTAGATGTTGTGAGACTGCTCGGCCGTTCCGGCACTGCAAGGCAGGGACGCGGCCCGAGGGGGGGGGGGGAATCAATACAAAACATCAATACTTACAAAATAGTCTGTTGTACAAATTCACGCTGAAAGGAGACGCGTATTCACCTCTTCGCCAAGAGTTTTCTTAAAGGCGTAGGACATTTATATTGACTGGACGCTTGTATTGTCGAGGGGAAGGCGCCTGCTAGCTTAGCTTAGCATAAATATGGAAACGGCGAGCCTGGTGTTGACCAAAAGGTAACAAAATCTGCTTATATGCACCTTTAAAACCAACTTTTAGCATTTAGAAACATAATTGGTGAGCGATACAGTGGCTGGTAGAGTCAGGCTAGCCACCCGCCACCCCCCCCCCCTTTCGAGTCTTCATGCTAACCTAAGCTAAGTCGCTAACGGCTGCAGCCACAGATCCACGCGGATCCACGTGAGCCGTGTCGATATTCTGAACTTGTTCCTGACAAGAAAGCGGAACAGTCACATTTTCTGCGTCGGAGCTGCTTCCGTACCTGTGCTGGGTGTTGTTGTTGACGGCGTTGGAGGACTCCTCTCCTCCCACTGCTTCTGAGAGCCACGTCTGTCGTGGTGAACGAGGAACATTTCTTTAAGTGCACTCAAGAGAGACTTAACTGTGACCTATATGCGTCATCCACCCGGCACATGTGAGTGTGTGTGTGTGTGTGTGTTGTGTATTCACCTCATACTTGGTGAGCTCCCCCTTCAGACGTCCTATGTTCTGGGCCGTCTCTGTGATCTGCGGCTCCAGACTGGAGGGGTCCCCCATCTGTGGGTTCTGCTCATACACGCCCTTCATCTTCTCCAGTGCTTCGCTGAGATTAGACAGAGGAGGCGAGAGAATGAGGCGTTTCTGGCGCGGCGCCGGCGCTTGCAGACGGCTCTATAAGTTCGGGAAGAGTTACTGAAGGGAGATGCTGAACTGTACTGGAAGGCATAAGAGAGATTCGGCGCTGACAATTAGGTCTGGCGTCGGGAGCCATATTGACTACTTCCCTTTGACGGCTATATTGTTGACGGCGGCGCGTTTATTTGATCCAGCTACAGCCGCAGTCGTATTTATGCATCATGTATCTTCAAATAAATGCCAGTATTTTAGAATGAGGTCACACATAAAAAAAGACAACTGTTATAATGATGGCAGATTCACAATAGCGCATTTAGCTGGCAAAAAAATTGGATGACTTTTATCCGGGCGTAGTCACGAGCTAGCTTAACAACGTCAAAAATGCGGGTACAAGTCAGCAAGTCAGCAGTGGTTTTTGCACCTTTTTGAAAGTTGAAGAAGAAGCAGGGCAGCAATAGAATAAGAATCAGCAGCACTGAGCTTTTAAATCTACAGGTAACAGGCTGCTACTTGAACTTCCCGGCAAGGTAAAAACTCCCTTTTACACTGCTGCGCTTAACTTAAACGGCTAACCGGTGGAAGGTCAAATGAAGGGCATGAATTCCAGTGCCTGTCTCGTCACCTCTGGTCCTGCGCCTTCTGCAGCTCTTTCGAGATGTCATCGATCTTCGCCTGCAGCCTCTTCTTCCTCTGCTCAGGGGGAAGGTGGGAGAAATCCTCCGCAGCAGGTGGCTACACACACACACACACACGCGCGCGCACGCACACACACGCGCACAAAAAACGTATCACGTGACAGCATCAAATGTGCAGCTTTGCCGACGCCTACCACCAGATGTCACTTCTATGTCCTTCCCAGTGCCAATAACACCGCAATATTCAAATGAAACTTATCAGTGGAAGAACCAAAGAGGGTGAGGTCTGAAGCCGAGTTTATACTTTGCAATGTTTTGGACCGGAACCGACAGAAACAACACTTTTCCTCTGTGCTGCCACACCTACATGAAATTAAGCACGAGTGGTGAAAATTTGCTTAGCAGTTTCCAAAACATGAGGCGAAAATGAGGGCTGAGATGCAGACAAACCAGAAAATTTCAATTTGAAAGGACCACGATCGTTTTTCAACCTTCTTAATTTGAAATAGCTGCATCGCGTTGCGGCTAAAAGCCTCGCTGCGGAGCTCTGGAGCCGTTTGAGCGAGCGACAGCACATTTTGATGTCCTGGCGCTCTGGCTCTCGAATGGTAATTTCTCTGCAAATTAAACGCAGACGTTGTGCCTTTGTTCAAACGGGAAAGTTTCCGTTTGTATCTGCATGACATCACAGAGTAAAGTGTTATTGGTTCCCCGGTTGCTGGTTGGAGAGGAAAGCTTTACGAACCCCGACCAGGAAGTAGAGCGCCGTTTGTCATGAGGAGAGTGCATTTGATTTTTTTTTTTTTGTGACATAAAGAGTAACTTCACACAGGGGAAATAAACTTGCTCGCGCTGCCGACCAAAAAAAAAAAGGCCCGTCCACATCGGCGCTTTGAGCGGCTTGCACGTTCCGCAGCTGAAGCAGTTAATTTCACAGGAGTCCCCACGAATAATGTCAATTTTGGCCTAATTTAACATGCCAATTTGCGCCGTTAGCCGACAGCGCCGTTAGCCGCTTTGGTGTGGAGAACCAATCAACTTTTTTTTTTAAGCATTATACTCCACAACCCCCCCCCCGCCCCCCCCCAAAAAAAACGGGACGGGATTTAATGGTTCAAATACATAGAGGAGTTTGTCCCGTTAGCCACCCTGCTAATGAGCTTACGTTTTCACAAGATTACAGTTAACGGCTATAGCAAGCTAAATAGTGAGATCCCCCCCATCCCTCCACACTATTTTTCTAATACAGTAACTGTTCATTTAATCAAATGTACCATACTAAATGCCACAGGGAAGGTGAACAGCACAATAAAATAGAAAAAAAGCTCAGGCAGCTATTGTGACTGGGCGTCCGCGTGATGATTTCCAGCTAGCTAGCATGTTTAGCCAACATGCTCTGGTTCCGAGCTCGGGGCGATCAAAGAAAAATGAAAATGTGTCGCTATAGAGGCACTGATTAGTTATAATGGTAGTCGGTAAATGAGCCATGTGGCAGGTTTAACAGGTTGCTAGTGAGAGCGGCTGCAAACGCGTGCTAGCCTAAACAAGCCAAGCAGGCTTTTTAAACGTGGTGGTGCGACCAGGCCTTCTCAGCAGACTCGAAGCGCAGAGGTTAGCGCAGCCAACCCGGCGTGAAGTTACTCTTTCAGTGATATAACCCTTAAAAAGAATCCAGCAGCAGGCTATTAACACCCCCCGTTTTTTTTTTTTACTTGACGTAACGTTAATAAGTGTTACCATGTGCTTTTCAGCATGTGACGTCTAGATAGAGAGAAACAGAGATTCAGCATGAGATAGGTCAATAACAAACACACCCCATGGGAACACTCTCTGCAGAAAAGGAATGTTTTAGGGGTCAGTTTTTTTTCTTCTTCTTTTTTTGCAAACACACAGGGACAATATCAATTTATCAAGTTATTTACATGAAAAGAACAATTAGACAATTAGTGAACGAGGATGTGGACGTGACAGCCGGGAAGTGTGTGTGTGTGTGTGTGTGTGTGTGTGTGTGTGTGTGTGTGTGTGGGGAGGGTGGGGGGCTCAGACCTGAGCCAAGATGGAGGCGTCACTCACCCAAGTTTGTATACTGACTTAAAAGGTGGGAATCCTGGGTTTGACAGAGCGACCCAGCTCCCTCAGACAGACAAGAGAGAGGGGGAGCGCTGCAGCTTGGAGAGGGGGGGGCAGCTGAGGAGGGGAGAGGAAGAAAAAGGTGGAGACGGAGGAGGAAAAGAGGGGAGGAAATGACGCTGGAGAGAAGAGGAGATTTGCGTAATAAAGTGAACAGAGACAGAAAAAGGGAGAAGAGTTTCTGGGCAAGTCTGTGCAGCAGCCAGGAATTAGATGCCCCCGAGGGAAGCAGGATGGCGGGGGTGAGACAAGGGAGGAATGTGTGCTCTGTTTTTTTGTTTTTTGTTTTTGTTTTGTGTGTGTGTGCTTGTGTGTTTATAGAGTTTTTTTTTTATTAGATCATGTGAGTGAGCGCCATGTTGCACCTCCACAACGGTCAGCAGATAAGAAGATAAGCTGGTCCAATGCCCAAAATTGCATCCGGGGCTAGTTTGGGGCTCAACCCAAACTAGAGATATTTAATATGAACGCCGGAGATATCGATCTTAGTTATTTGCGGCTAACTAGCTTTAGCTTTGGTGGCCCGCGTCGCCCGGACGTCAGCCAGTCTTCTCCGATCACTGCGACGGCAGGGATGTGGTTCATAGTGTCACATTTCCGCCGTGTTTAATGTTTAACTCTGGCCAACTTTCTTCCAACAACCGTTGACTCTCTCACAATGCGGTCTAAAAAGGTGGCGAGCACAATTTGCTCGTGTTTGGTTGAGATGTTGAAGATCATCAGATGGGTAATCTGCTGCAGTTGACCATTTTTCACAAAATACAACTTTGTTCGGCGTACTGAGCCCCTTGTAAAATGGGATTCCATTTAAATTTAGAAAACAACATCTGCCCAAATTTGATGCAAACTGCTGGTGGCAAAGTTGCACTGTGGGTAACGTAGGCACCATGAAGATATATAATAAAAAAAATAATAAAAAAAGATGATGAATCTTTTTTACAAGTGCAGTATATTCAAGAGTAAACTTATAGTTGACTTTATGTGAAGGATAATATAATATAATATAAAAAAAAAATTCAAAGAAAAATGATATTATTCACGCCTGCGTGTCACCCTGTTAGCCACGTTCAGAGAATCACCCCCGGGGTGTCATGCTGAAACACTGCGGTCGTACTCAACACGTTATTCTCTGGACGCACGTGTGCTCTCGTAAATCTGTAATGTTACAACTAGAAGATGTCAAATGCATCTTCACGGTCAAAGGATGTTTTTTTTTTTTTTTTTGTTTTCTTTAGCCTCAACTTTACTGCCCTGTGAAGCACTTTCAGCATCCACCCGAGTTACTTGAGATAACATCCGCGCAATCAATGCTGGCGCCGCACCTGAGGAGCAGAGTCATATGGATAATTAGTGCTTAGTGATTTATGAAGGCGGGGGCGCAGGGCGGCGGGTCCCTAAGTTCCTGCACTTTTGACGCAAACTGAGAGCGCAAGTTCACGGGGAGAGAGAGAGAAAGAGAGAGAGAGAGAGAGAGAGAGCGCAAAGTTCACCTTGTGCTTTTTGCTGAAAGGCCAAAGCTTGTTGCGCACTTTGGGCGGGTTCAGGCTGGAGTCAGAGGAAGCTGGTTTGATGCCCTGCGTGTAGTCCTCGAACTCCAAGTCCCCGGGTCGCTCGAAGCCGGACTTGTGCTGCTCTATGAACAGCGTCGAGTCCTGCGGGCGGGTGGGGGGTGGGGGGGGCACACGGTCGGTGAGTTTTAGGCCGGGTGGATCCCGGCGCGTCGCGTGCGTCCGACTGCCAGCTGGATACTGGATCGCTAACGTCCTTCACCGTATATCGACCCGTTTTTGTTCTTACAGTTTTGGGAGCAAAATATCTTATGACCAAGATACCGACAGAGACATTTTATCTGAGACGCCGACGTCGCCGCCGAAAATGCTGACGAAAGACGGCGCGACGTCTGTAACGTCACGCTAAATGTCGTAAACCTGCATCACACCTCAAGAGGTTGAAAAAATCTGGCAAACCCTCCGCTTAAATTGCTCATAAACTCCTCCGCATATAAAGAATACTCTGATTACAGAGGTTTCTTCTGGTCACTCGGGGTAGTTTATTCAATTTTTTCTTTCTTTCTTTCTTTTTTTAGTTGTTTCAATTCAAATTAAATAACTTAAACATATTCCACTCAACAACCGCATGTTTGTACACGTGCTCGTGTCCATTTACAGCATAAATGTGACTATTTAAGTAGACAACTAAGTGGAATATAGGTATTTTGATAATTTCTTTTCCCCCAATATTAATCTCTATTTGACCTACACCCATACGGGATCAAACTGGTGTGTGTTGGGGATCGGGCCCGGCAACAACATAACTGTAGTTAATTGGCTCCTTCAGTTAAAATCAAAGCAGAGGGAGCAGAATTTCTGCCTCCTGGTCGCGTGCCCGTCTACTTCCGTCTCTGCCTGGAGTCCATAAAATGCACGAGGAAGACTTTTTGAAAAGGTTTAATAAGGCCGAGTAACGGCCAGAGGAGCACTGCCATCAACCAATCCTCGGCGCTTATGCCGAAACTACTGCGACATAATATATGAAGGGCAGTCCGATGGGGGCAAATGCATATTAGCTGTGTCTTGCCAAGGACACGATGGAGTTTCAAAGTGTCGCTTATAACCTCTTATAAGTTGACCTTTGACATTTAAGGGATAAATTCAACACATTTGAGCAAAATTCTGCCTCAGTAAGTGAGCAAATTCTGGAGTTATAGCCACGGACCACGTTTTGTGACTTTTGACCTTTGACCACCAAAATTAATCCCAATGGATGTTTTTTGTTTGTTTTTTTGTTTTGTTTTTTTACATTTATACCTTTTGTTGTTATTTTACTATCCTTTGCATGTTCATCCGTTATTTTTGTATTTCTCTGGGAGTACGGCGAAATGTTAAAACACTGCGAAATTGCTAATTTTGCCCTGAGCAATACCTCAACATCACTTTCTATTTTCTAGTATTTAACTAAGTGCCATATATAGTTTGGTTTTTTTTTTGCATGCAATTTAGTTCCGCTTCAGACGTGAACCGTAGCATTCGTGTGTGATGTAATCCCATTTCCAAATGATCGCTTAAATAGGATGGGATGAAAATAGATTTAATTCCTTCATTCCTTCTGTCGTGGTCTAAAAGGATCCACTTGCCTGCTTCTCGTCAATTTTGCTTCCTGCGGTGGAGATTCCCTCTAAACACTTGGAGATGATGGGCAGCACCTTCTTCTCGATGTCGGAAAACTGGCAGTAGCCTTCCGCCAGCCGCCGGATCCTCCGCTCATCCATGTCCTGCAGTTTCTGCTCAGCGGGCACACACAAACACACACACGCGCACGCACACACACAAGTCAAAGCATCCTTAAATTTTAGCTGACATATTCTCACGGTCCATACTGGCACACATGTATGAGCACGATGACGGGTGGGAGGACGACGCAAGAGTGTGCTTGGTTTCTGTGTGTGTGTGTCACTGCCTCACATTGAAAATCTGTGGTATCTCCGAGTAGTAGAAGCCGTTCTGTTCCTTGTTGTATTTCTGGAGCTGCGCCGCGTAGTCGTTCCTGCACTCCTCGGCCGTGTGTGTGCGGGCATGGGCGTGCTGCCTGGCCTTCAAAACAAAGGACAGATGGAGCAACAGAAGAGAGGGAGCGAAAGATGAAAAGATGCAGGGGAGGGTGGAGGGGGCGAGAGGAGGGTGTGTGTGTGTGTGTGTGGGAGAGGGCGGGGGGGCAGGAGAAGATGGACGGAAGGTGAGATGCAAGAAGGTGGCAGCAGCCAAAGAGAATGACAAGAAAACAAGGGGGGGCAAAAAAAAAAAAAAAGTTCAAGGATGTTTTTGGACTATCTTAAAGGCTGAAGAACAAACAAACAACAACAAAAAAAATACATATATATATATATATATATATATATATATGTGTATTTGTTGACGCTGACGTGTGTGTGTGTGTGTACGTGTTTACCTTCTCGACGTCGAGCCTTGTGGCATTGAGGTCGTTCTCTGTTTTCTCGGCTTGTTGTGTGGCTTTCTCAGCCTCCCCCCACTCCTTGGCAAAGCGCTTTTTAGTCTGCAGGCATGAAAATACACTCACACACACACACAAACACACACACACACACACACACAGAAAGACAGGCAAGCACACAAACACACACACACACACACACAGACACAAACACACAATGAACAGATCATTAGCAGTGCTAAAAATGCTGAGGTCGGACATGCGATATTTGCCTGGGGGGGGTAGTTTTCAGCGAGCAATGTGTATTAGAGGGTTTAAAGGACCAGTCCACCCACATTACAGACAAGAAAGCTCTTTTTTTTCTAACTTACTTCTACTAAAAATTGGTTTTGCAGTTTAGTTTATTCGGCCCTGCTTCTAGATACATGTCTTGGAAATCAAAGGTGCTCGCAAGAATACTAAAAAAATACACATAAAACTACCAAAAAAAAGGCACTCTGCAGGGTGCACACCTCCGCCAGGGTCCATGTAACATCGGCCGAGGAGATACGCTCCAAAACGCAACGCGCCATCCCCTTTAGCCGCATTCCACCTCTCCGCCGAGCCCAACGGAAAATAGAGAGATGGACTGACCGCTTAATTCTGTCCACAGAAGCCCCCAGAGAGCACAGACACGCAAAAAAAAAATATATATATATATATGTTGGGGTATATACGGTCTTTTGAGAAACCTCCTCGGGAGAGGAAAGTAATCAGCAGCAACGCATTCTTTTTTTTCCAACATGACTCTAGACGCTGCGTTTACACATTTCGCCTCTCTCGGCGATGGGGAAACTTCTCGTGTGAACCCGTGATTTCAAATTCAAAATCCCATTCGTCACATAAAGCAGCGTTTCCCAATCCAGGTCCTAAGTGGGGCCCCCCTCCTCCCCTTCCCTCCCGACCCCTGCATGTTTTAGATGTCTCCTTGCTCCAACACAGCTGATTCTAGTGAATGGGGTCCAACCAGGGTTCTACAGAACTTCACGATAAGAGCGGATTGGGCACCTGGATTGGGAAAAAAAAGGGAGCTACGGCAGTGGCGAGGAGGCAGAAACCTCAGACACGTTTCCCATGAAGACTTCACAGAAAGATCCCACGTATTGGTTGAATAGGGACTCTTTAACTCTTCCACTTATTTAACGTGATAGTCTCCCATGAACATGTATCAAGAGTGAAAAAAAAAGCATTATATATAAATGCGTATTTGGATTTACACGGGCCGGCAACTGCTTCTTAAGTCAATACGACAAGCGAAACAGAGTCAAATAAACGGTAACAAATTTTGATTTTATTTATTTTTTTTTTAGCCCTTTTTTCACTCGAGTGCAGTGGAGAGAAAGAAGTACTCGCGGCTCAAAAGAGAGACAAGCGCCGTGGCAAAAAACAAAACCGCACCACGAGATAAGCGAGGACTCATTCAGACGATCTGGGCAGCACGTGACTCACGCTCTCGAGGTGCTTGAAGCTGCCCTCCAGGTTCTGCTGGGCCTTCTTGGCATCGGACAGGTGCTGGGGGAAGGAAGAGGCTGCGGTGAGCGAGGCCGTTCCGCGCTAATTTGCAATCTGCCACTCGTTCCCCGACGCCCCCCTCCACCCCCCCATTCCCTCCGCCTCTCACTGTTTTGCGTTCCTGTTTGAGGTCCTGGAGGTACTTTGTGAGCTCCACGCAGATGGCGGTCATCATGTTCTCGGCGATGAGCTCCCGCTGGCCGGCGTAGTCGTTCAGCTCGTTCAGGATCTCCTGGAACGCCGCGTGGTTGCTGAATCTGGAGCCGCGGGCGGGCGGCGAAAGGGAACAATATTCAATAGTTTTCACGTATATAAACAAGCCCCTTTCCCACTCAGGAACTTTATTCATTTACCCGGCGTTTGGAGAAACCTCGCAGCGTTCCCACTGAAATTACCCGGGAAAAAAAAACTTTCCCTCGACCCCTAAATTTCCCTGAAAAAGTCCCTAGTGGCGAGGCAGGACTTTTCCGATTGGTGGAACACCTTCGCCCGCCGTATTTAAACCTACGGCAGCAAACTTGTTTTTTTCATTTCATCTGCAATCTTTTGCGCTGCGTTTCGATGGTTGTTTTACCCCGACAAATACGTTCCTGGAAATGAAAAGTTCCTGGGAATGTTGGCCGGAAAGGGGCTTATTTTTTTTTTTTAAAGAAAAGAGTTTGAGGAGATGCTGGACGTCGCGCCGTCCTCTCACTTGCAGTCCTGCTCTTCCTTGCTCCCCCGTTTGGCGTATTTCTTTGTGAGACTCCTGCCAACACAAGTCGCATTTCAGACACGAATGCACGCGAAAGCCGGAGGGGGGGGGCAAAAACGCGGCACAAAAAACGCAGGCGCAAAGGGGGGGCGGGGGGGCAAACGCAGACACGCACCTGAGCTGCTTGGCGTAGCTCTGCTCGATCTCCGTCCGCTCCTTCACAAACTTTATGTAGCGCTCCACCAGGTCCAGGCCCGACTGCGTGTGTTTGTCCATGACATCATACTGGTCCTGAGAGGGGGACGGCGCAAAAAACCACGTGTGTTTAAACGTGTGCGTGCGCGCGTGCGCGCGTGCGTGTGTGTGTGTGTGCGCACAAACACGGAGGCACGCTGAGGACACGGCAAACACACCTCCTGTCGAGATGTTAAAGTCATTTTGCAGATGTTGCGGCGGATACATGATATCCGGCGAGCGGCGGAGGATTTACACACAGCCCGCGTTAGCCGCAAGCACGACTTATCAAACAATCGTGTGTGTTTTTTTCTTGATTAATTAATTTGTCCGAAGCGCTCATACTTTTTTTTTTTTTTTTAACACCGTCAAATATTAAGTGTTACACTGACCTCATTGTTAAGTTTAGGCAAGAAAAATACTTTGTTGCATGAAAAGATCATAAAACGGACCCTCCTCACTACGCTGACCGAGCCTAAGCGAGGCTCTCGGTGAGAAAGAAGTTTCTGGCAGAAAGGCTTCAGGGCAAACTTCCCCCAGTAATCCTTCCTTCAAATAGTGCCGTTGGGTGTAAAGAGCTGGAGACTTACAGTGCCTCTGACATCTAACACACCCAGGTATTTATAGCTATTTATAGTATTTATTGGCCATTTCACCCCAGGTGCAAACAACATTGTTGGCTTTGGACGCCCGTGTGCTTGGCTCTGCTCTGCTTTACACCTGGGTTTAAAAAAGCCACGCTGAGTATTCCCCCCAGGTGCAAACAGCATCGTCGGCTCTGGACCCCTGTGTGCAAACAGCAGAGCTGACTCTGGATACCTGGACGCCTGTCTGTGCCAGGCAATATACATGGCTGTAAAAGGCCGCATTGTCTATGCCATCCTGCGTGAAAATAACACTGTTGGTTATGGACACCTCGTTGCTTGTCTCCGTTATGCTATATACTATAGTTTGAACAGCCACATTACCTAGTCCACCATGGGTGCAAATGGCATTGTTGGCTATAGACATCCGAGCCCGTCTGTTTCATGCAACACACCATGGCCTGAATACCCACATTGACTAGTCCCCCCAGGTGCAAACAGCATCGTTGCCTCCGGATACCTGGATGCTTATCTCTGCTATGCAATACACTTGTTTGTAAATAGCCACCTTGCACATTCCACTTTAGGTGCAAATAGCATTGTTTTCTCTGGGCGACAATGTCCAAAAAGCAGAGTTGGCTCTGGATACCAGGATGCTTGTCTCTGCTATGCTGTATGCTTGGCTGAAAATAGCCACATTGTCCATGCCACCCTGCGTGCAAATAACACTGTTGGTTATGGACACCTCGTTGCTTGTCTCCGTTATGCTATATACTATAGTTTCAATAGCCACATTGACGATTTCTCCCTAGATGCAAAAAGTATTGTCATTACAGATATTTGGATGCTTGTTTCTTTGGATACTATGCTTGACACTCAGTTGTAAATATCCACATTGCCTATTCCACCCTGGGTGCAAATAGCATCGTTGGCTCTAGACACTTGAGCCCGTCTCTTTCATGCAATATGCCATGGCCAGAATAGCCACGCTGGCTTGTTCTGTTATGCTATACACCTGCGTGTAAATAGCCACATTGACTATTTCCCCTGTGGTTCAAAAAGCACTGTTGGCTACAGATACCTGGATGCTTGTCTCTGCTATGCTGTACACTTTGTTGTAAATAGCAACAATGGCCATTTCACCCTTTGTGCCAATAGCACTGTTGCGCTGCACGCCTGGATGCAAATAGCATAACTGGCCGTGGACACTTTGGTACTTGTCTCTGCCATTAAATATACACTAAAGTATAAATAGCTACATTGTTCGACTCTGGGTGCAAATAGCATCACTGGCTGTGTGCACCTGGGTGCAAATTGAATCTGCCTCAAAGTTTTACAGCAGCAACGTACAACAAAAGTCCGAGACCACAAGAAACAATCATGAGGCTTGAAAGCCAATAACGCCGCGTCTAATCTGATGGTGACATTTGATTTCTATTTCACAGACAATAGAGAGATGAAAAGAAACAAGGCGCCCCGCTGGACTCGAACCAGCAACACACACACATGCACGCACACACACACACACACACACACGCACACACGCACGCACACACACACACACACACACACACACACACACACACACACACACACACACACACACACACACACACACACACACTCCCAAACCTGTTGGACAGGTACCATTTGTCTTTTATCTATAGCCTCCCCCCAATACATTAAAGGGCTCACAAAGGCAAACCTGGGAACAAAACTAAATGGTATGAACGCACATGCGCATGAAGTATCAGGGTGGTTCTGTTGTTGTGTTTCTGGTGGAATCTGAAGGGAGACCCCACCTTTGGGTTGTTATTGTCCAGGCTTCTGGTTCATTCGGAGCCAGAGACATAGATTTCGAGTCCTTGGGAGGGGGAGGAGGTGGGGGGGTGGGGTGGGGGGTCGAAATGGAGATCCTACAGTCACACATTTAGCAATGTCCTGGATACGAGCGAGCTGGGAGGAGGCAGGGAAGGAACAGGTTTAGAAAACACGAGACAATGAAGTCAAACGCATGTTTTTTCCCCCCAGAAAAGAAAAAAAAAAAAAACCTAAACCAGGAAGCGGAGCCATCGAGGAAATCGGAGGGCCCGGAAACTGGGACGGCGGAAAAAAAACGCGGTTGAGGCCGTTTCTCGCCCCGATCGCCGCCTTCCACCGCTCCGTAAGCGCATCTGCGTGCTTGTGTGAGAGCAGGAAATACTGCGAGCGAGACAGGAATGAGATAATCCTTAGCTCAGTGCGAACCGCCGCCCTGTGACTGACGGTCCCAGGGGCCTCTGCGAGCCCTGGAACCAGTCGGACTAGTCCCACCCCGGGCTGCTGTGACGAAAAACGCTTGAAGCGAGCTGGTCCGCGGTGGAGTTCTGGCGCACCTCGGGCCGCGCCAATAAAAAAAAAAAAAAAAAATCAGGCAGGATTCAGCCGCCCCGGTCGCGCATAAATCCAGCGCTCGTGCGCGCCTCCCGAGATCCTGCCGGCCGGGTTCCCACGTACGATCGGGGCGTCTTGAAAGTAAAAGCCTGGCTTGACGGCGAGGCCGCCGCCTCTGCCGCAAATGGGGTCTCGATCGAAACCCCGCAACCGCCGCAAGCGGTGGCAGAAAACCGGATCGAAATGTGGGAGCGCGCGAGGGGTTGAACGGCGTCCACGCAGGATGCGTTCAGGCGCAGGCTTGTACGTGGGTCGTCTGCGTTTTGGAGAGCAAGCGCGCGCGTGGATAAACAAACGGACGGATGAATGAATCCAGTCTCCTGCGCGCGTCGCTGCAATGCGGCTCATCAATGCGTCACGATAAAGCTTTTCGGGTTGATATGAATTACTAGTGGTCGTTTTAGTGAGCTAATTTTAGAGGGGCCGGGGGTTTAATGACTTTATTAATCAAGGTGGTGACAGTGTTGGGAAACTAATTTTGAAGTGTTACAAGCTGGTTTGTTGTGCCCGCCCGGTTGGGACGGTTCTCCCGCAGGTTACCCTCAAACATTACATATCCTTTTATTTTAATTATTATTATTTTTTTCTTCCCCGCCCTCTGCATTTAGCTTCTCACCCCGTCACACGTCACATGTCACAGCTGCTATACGCGATGTTTGCATGTCGCCGCTGCGACTCCGACGGGACGTGAGGGGCCCGTTTGCCGCGACGGCTCCACCCGGATCGATCCGCTCCAACGACTGAGATAGTCATTGATGCAAAGTGAGAGCGCCGATCTCCATCGTGCCCTTTAAGATTAAGCCTTTATTCTGGAATTCCCATGGTGCGTCTTTTGTCACCGTTTCCGCCCCCGGCGCACATCCTGCTGCCCCCTCTAAACTGCCCTCCCCCCAATCCCCCTCGAATAAACAGGAGTGGAGGCACTTCATTGTGACCAGAAGGTATCCAACGACCAGCCGTAACACTGAAACCACTTGTTTATCGCAGAATATAATGCAACAGCCCCGCAAATAAATTCTCCCCTCAAGAGTTTTATATCCAATTTTTATTGAATCTGTCTGAGAGAGGTGTTGACACATGATAATGACTGCTACCGGGGCTGCAATTTGTGATGCCGTTTAAATGTGCTGGGTTATACCCAGAGGTGTCCCTAATATTGTGGTCAGATCGTGTTGTTATGGCGACGTTTGGCTAGTGTACTGAGGTGTGGGATTCTGTCCACGTCGCGCGGCCCTGGAGGGAGCTGGCCGAGCTTCCCATTGATGGATGGATGGATGTTGAGTGTCTGCCACGTGCTTCACGACTACCTACACACACACACACACACTCACACACAAACACACTGTGAGTAATCCCCCCTATCAAGCCTGCTCTTCGACTGTCCCGTAAAGTCGCCACGACGTCCCGCAACTTCACATCCGATGACGCTCCCTCCGACTGGCCAATAGGACGTCGCCGCGTCACGCCGCGCAGCCTCGGTCGCCTTGGAAACGGGGCCTGCGCCTGCACTCTCTGGCGCGAGCGTCACCACCGCTATAGCTGGACGCGAGTTGGTGAAGTGAGGCTGTGGCTCACACGCCTGAGCGGATAACCCATAAAATGTTGGTTAATGATGCTTCTTACGCACAAATAATGAAAAATGATACATTTAATCAGGCTTTAATGTAGCTTTACATGACCTAATAACAATAGCTGGGCTAAAAGCTGTGAGGCCTTTGATTTTAATCTTTAACTTCCACCTTACAAGTGTGAACATGTTTTATGAAATTTGAAGCTTCCTCTGCAGAAGCGATGAGAATGAGCTCGACTGCGAAGCTTATTCATGTTTAAGAGTTTTAATGAGGTGACATACTGTATATATACAGTATTAAGTATATACACTTTTTTGAGTATTTTGTCTAAATTGATAGAAAATAATGAAAAATGTGCGTCGCAGTTTCTCTAAATTTCAAGTTGACATCTTTATTTGGGTCAAACCGGACCTCAAGAAACAAAGATACTTGCCCCGCTGTTGTTTAAGCCAATCAAGGTGGCACATCTGGGCTGCGGCTCGGCCACTGCCTCCAGCTTCATTGAAAAATGAGCTCCAGTATATTTCAATCAATCATCTGAGCAGTTGCTGATATCGCTTGAACAACAAGACGATTTGTATCTGGCGGTTCAACTATTATTCAAGTCATTTTTTTTTTTTAAATAAACAAACAATCATCATCTGGAACCTCTAGACTGTGTCACACCTATGGTGACCTCACGGGACCGTGAACGCAAACTTGTCACCTTTGACCTCGGGAGGGCGACGGCCGCTGCTCAGTCCGGTCCGATCGATCCAAGCAAAAAAAAACAAAAACAAAAAAAAACCTATTA
>CAAKHG010050110.1:0-17265 GCA_901007715.1 Dactylopterus volitans
CCTCCTGACCACTCCAGCTTGGCAAATAACACCGTTCTTCCTCTTCTTCAGTTTCGCTTCCGTTCCCCGGGGAGCTGCAGGAGGTGAGCGTTCCCGTGGTGTCCAACAGCAGGTGCAGCCTCGCCTACAGCGGCATCACCAGCAACATGATATGTGCTGGTCTGACGGAGGGAGGGAAGGACTCCTGCCAGGTGAGAACGTCCAGCTCTCTTTACACCCTCATTTGACATACTAATGTCACCGATGGTGGCGGAAGATTTTTGTTGTGCATGCTTGGCAGAGTCTGTTGTCCACCATGGTGGCAGACAACGTGTCAACAACAGCGAAAAGAGAGTACAGCGAGGCCCGGCTACGTTCCATCTGCACCGCAGAACATTTCGGAACGGCGGAACTCTCATCTTTAATCCACCGATAGCAGACTTTCAAATATGAAGGTGCCTTCTGAGTGCATCAGGGTGTTGGGAGCATATATTGCATATAATCCTATGACACGCCGACACTTATTCTCGTTGTACAAAAAAACGAAGCTAAAATATCCCAAATGCAGATCACCTGATCTCGCGCTGGCGATGGCATTCGGAGTCGACACGCCAGTGATCAGGAAATGGAGCCGTGGCGTCAAAGTGCCACCCAACTCATGGCTGATCATTTAACCATTAAGAAAATTTTATGGTTTGAAACAGACAAATAAGAATAGAGAGAGTTAGTGTTACAAGTCCTCTCGACATTCTTAAGTACAAATCCTAAAGCGAGGTCTGTAAATGCCCGTCTGACATCCTGTATTTCACTCAGAGCTGCTATCAGCCATAAAGCCTCACCCTCTTTTTATAGATTCAAAATAAACAATAGAACAAAAAAAAACAAAGTTAACAGACAAAATACCACTTGAACAAACATCATTGTAGAGGAAAATAACAGAAGCCGTCTTTGAGAAAAAAAAATTCTATGACCAACACAACAAAAGTTTTGCTGTCTACTTTATATTTATGTCATGTATCAATTGTTCAGCCATTGCCACAGAGCCTTCTCAGAAGCAGCCATTAAAGTGGCTGCTCTGAGAGCCGTTAAAGAGATGGTTCAGTTTTTTTAAGTCTGTGTTGAAGATGAACCGATGGATAGTGACTGTGGACATTCACTCGAGGAAAATATTAAACCATATAAGTCCTTATTTAACATCAAACAAAGCAGGGTTGAATAATAACTCACATCCAAGTAGGTTGTCGGTGTTTATCAGCTGCCTAAAACCTGCCTGAGTTCCTCCTCATTCAGACTAGTCACGCAAGCGTCAATCCATATCAACGTTGAATTGATAAGAGTTTAGTGGACAAAGGGTCAAAGGTAATTGTGGCATCACAAATCATTTATTTCAAGTCATACAATGATTATGGCAACATTTTAGACAAATGTTTGACGTGTCGCATTTCTCTGCTCTCTCGCATTTATCACAGTTCATTTCAAGTCTTCACTACACATTTTATGAATAGACATGAATGCAAACTGCAACTCGATTGGTTCTTAGAGGAATCTAACCAAAGGGAGGACGAGGCCGTTGTCGTGAGGAACGGGCTCGTCCTCCGCTCCTGCCTCTGCTTCCTCCCTAAGTTCAGCCAGGATGTCTCGGGTTTGAGTCCCGTTTGTTCCGGGTCCTTTCAGCATAAAGGTCGCGCGTGTGTGTGTTTGTGTGTGTGTGGTTTCCACACTATCAGTTCTCTGGAGACTTGCCTATCTGCAGCATCGTCGCCGTCTTACTCATAATGGCTGTCTGGCTCCACCTACAGGGGGACTCTGGCGGCCCTATGGTGAACCTGGACAGCTCTAAGTGGGTCCAGGCTGGAGTGGTGAGCTTCGGTGAAGGATGTGCTCAGCCCAATTTCCCGGGAGTCTACACCCGAGTATCCGAATACGAGATCTGGATCAAGAGCCACATTAGCAGCAACCAGCCGGGATTCGTCACTTTCCAGAGTGGAGATTCAGCCACGGGAGCCGCTGAGCTGGCCTCCCGCTCAGCTCCTCTGCTGCTCTCCATCCTTCCCGCGCTCTTCTCTCTCTTTGTCCTCTCATGAGGGCCTTTCTAATGTCAGCAGGTTTGTCCAACCTTTGACCCACAGTTTATCCTCCTTCCTTCAAAACGCCATCCATTAGTAAGATGTATAAGGTGGGGGAAAAGCACTGATTTACACAACTGAACTACTTAGTAGATTTTAATCGGAATGATTGTGGTCAACTTTATGAAGGCAAATTAAGAAACATGTGAATGTTATTGGTGTACTGTTTGTTTATGAATACATTTACTTAAGGTTTGGAAAGTAGAATGAATGGATGATTAACTTTGAATTTAAATGATGCACTACATCAAAAGATGAATACATTTAATTACAATTAATAATTTTACCTCCTTATTCTACCTTCAATTTGCAGCTGTAAAAAAAATTCACCTTGACTACTGTCTTCAGTAATTAATGTGACAGGTTATATATGATGTAATTAATGTATAAAACAAGCAGACTTTAGTTTTAATGTCCAATTATTCACAATTTTCAGACTAAATGTGGAAGCAAATGTGTTAATTGATAGGTGTCATGATGATGACTTTGATGATGCGTCATTTAAGTTAAAAAAAATTATATTGACATATCTATTGGTTAAAAAAAAAACAAGCTGGTAATTTTCTTAGAGTTTATGCAATTACTTCTGAAACTATGTATAAAATGGCTTTGTTTTGTGAGTTTGGATTTTCTATGAAGATGGAAGGTAAATATTTGCACTAATGGTGAACCGCAGACGTTTATGCTCGTGTGACGTGGCAGACGTGTCTCTAGAAAGACCTTCTTACGTCACTGATCGTAACTTAACTGCTGATATTCATTTTACCTGCAACTGTGATCCATTTTTACACAGATGACGTGTTATGGTAACGGTGCGTCACCATGGTCGTTGATCCTGGTGATAAATGGCTTTACTGTAATCGCTGATTGGTTGACTGATACTCTGATATGTCAAGCAGCTGAGACGTCGACCTGGACCTCCCCTAGACTGATGCTGTTCTACTGTTCTATGTTCTGCTGCTTGGTGGATCCGTGTCTGTAAATAAAGTTCATGTGATATTGAATGTTGTGTTCCATCATTCTTTTATTCGCCTATCAACTGCTTAATTGCGTATTGATTCCTTCACACCAACAATGACTGAGGTCGTCCATATCACGCTCGTTCACATGATATTAGGAATATCTGCAGGGAATTTGGTACAAATCTTAACTGGGGCTGAAGGATGAACTCAGGAACCTGACCTTGGCGGGCTAAAGGCCAAGGTCACTGTGACCTCACGGAACTTTTTTTTTTACCATAACTCAGTGATATACAATGATGAATGAATAACAAAAAAGTTTCTCGGATGAAAACATCTAAAATACCATTTCTGTGTCAGGCAGTTGAGGGGTGTGTTTGTGTTTGATTGATCTGTTCAGCAGATGTTCTGTTTTAAAATGAAAAGAAATATTAATTTACATCAAGCATTTTCCATAGTATAAATAAAGAATAGGCTAAAAAGCTCAAAACAAATACGATCCTCAGGAACTCACAGATGTCTGTGTTCTAGCTGAGGATCTTATTCCAGTCTTACCCCTTTTGACTATTCTGATCCTTTCTCACTAGCTTTGAAATAAATTCTAAATAAAAAAGAAATCTCAAACAGACATTATTTGTGACCATTATACCATCTTAATTGGTTAAAAACCCAATTCAGCCAAAAAAATGAAATCACAACCAAACAAAAAAGCAAAACATGCTGATGACTGAAAACAGTCAATTCTGGACTAACTAAACTTTATGAATTCATTTCATATCCTTTCAGCAAGTTGTTCTTAAAGAGCTTTATAAATGTGATTAATGTCCCACATTACCTAACTGCACTTCTCCCCTAATTTGACAGCTGCAATGCAGTGATATTCTGTATGTGTCCTCGCTGACGGCTGTTTAAACACGAAGGTTCGTCTGAGTTCATACTGAAACAACTGTTGATCACAGTGAGGCACTTGTTGCTTTATGATAATAAGTCAGACGACAGAAACCTGGACAAGGCGAGCCTGTCAGCTCAGACACAAATCCACCTGCTCCACATGCCAACACACATTTACATGTCACATTCACCAGTTTGCTCACCACTGACTTCATGAGAGTGGAGAACATCACCATAGCAGACATGTGGCACTAAGCCAAGGAGAGAATGTTTCTACCGCAGGCTGTTTTCAAATTTATTTATTTATTTTTTTTTAATGATTTTAGGCACTTGCGGTGGGAAAGCAGTTTTCTCATCCAAAACAGTTGTCTGTCACATGGAGCCGAAACAGCCTGAAGCACTGCTTTTGTTACCAGGCCACTCATGAACAGCTGATCATCAAAGAAACTGGTTTCTGGGCGGATGCGGGTAACATCCTCACCCTGAAGCGATGCCAACACACACAGAAGCGACGTTAATTATGCAAATATGTGAAAACATTACGAACTTAATAAGGCGCTCGTGCCAGTGAGTCTCCACCCAAAGGATGGCATGTGACTCCTAGAGGATTCAAACTATCTTCGGTGTTCATGTCATTCTTCTATCAGCAGATTTTTATTTCTTTCATGTGAAACAGCTCTTTTCAGAGACACATCAGGGGAGGAAGTCACACTTAAGTATAATAGACAGTAGATTTCATTTCAGCCATGAATTCTTAGAATCTGTTTTAACTGAATGTTGCATGACGCCGCAGCGTCACAAGCAGCAAGGCTTTACACCAGACCTCCTCTTTGCGGGTCCCGGTGGGCCATCAAGAGTCTCACCTGTTATTTAACCCATTACCGCGTTCTCTGTGTGAACATTAAAATCACATACAAGCACAGATCAGATGACAGACCGCCAACGTGAGCTTATCACAGGTGTAATTCTACAATCGGCCACTCCCAACTCTTTATTTTATTTATGTTTGAAATAGACAATAACTGTAATATAGAATAGCATAAAAATGTCCTCTCGACTTTCTTATGTACGGTTCCTGAACAGAGTTCCATAAATGCCTTTGCGACTTCCAGGATTTCACTCAGAGCTGCTGTCAGTCATGAAGCCACACCCCTTTTTAGTGTCAAATAACTTATCAAAAAAAAAGTACAATTCAACAAACATCGAAAAACCTGAAATGACAGGGATACAATTAAATAATAAGTACTCTGATATTTTAGTTTGATCAAAGTCCCATCCACTCACGCATGGAGGAGGCAGAGCTCATCACGGCTACCACAGCCAAGCCAGCAGGGGGCGATGGAGATCTTTTGGCTTCACTTTTGAGGAGCTGTTATGACGCCTAGTTTGTATACACAGTGGCTGTGTTCGAAATCGCCCCCTATCACGGATGTACTGCACTTTAGAGTGAACACGCCATTTTGTAGTGTTGTTCAAATTCTCCGCGGCTGATTTCATCCACTATATAGTGGACGACAAAATCCCCACAATGCACCGCAAAATCGAGTGAGCAAGCGATGTACACTACTTTTTGCTCCTGTATCCCACAATGCAACGCTGCCGTGACATCCACTATGCAGTGCACTACATCATATACACAATGTGGTGGATAGGGAGTGAGTGGGCGAGTGGGTGATTTCGAACACAGCCAGTGTGTGTATGATGAGAACATGATCACATGGCATCCACCAGCAGAAGCTCAACAAGCGGTGGAAATGAACCAAGATTAGGTTTGCCTCTGAAGGCGGAACTTCCTGGTAAGTGAAATTGATTATTTCTGATCTTTGGCTATCAAATCCTCATCAGTCAAATGTCACAAATCCAAATGAAGACACAAGTCAGTGATGATCGAATCCACATGTTCATTTGAATGCTTCCTTGTATCTCCCTCCCCTATCCATTTTCCCCAAATCCCCAAACATCAAAGAAAAGTCATGAAGGACTCAGGAAATGACAGCTGCACTCACATACTATAATATTCAAACTACTATTTTTCTAATATATCTATCAAATAAAATCATATTTTTATTCAATTATATCATTTTTTGTCAGCCTCAAATCTGTAACAATGACTTGCCCACAAACATCACATTTTCCTGCACTGTGTTTTCCTATTTTGAGAAGTGTGCTGTTTATTCCAGTGCGTCCAAACCTGAATCTTGAGCTGACTTTCTCAGCTCTTTTGCTTTGTCCACCCCTGCACACCTCACACCCGTCCAGCGGCTCCTATGATGAAGGAGCTCATTTCTTTAGCGTTTTAGAGAATTCAAACAGCTCTTATCATGGTGGCAACAGAGACACGTCCAGGTCATTTCACTCAGCTAGGAACCTTCCTGAGCAAAAAGGGCGTATTTGAACACACCCCTGGGTTAATGTGATATTTCCACACGGAAATATAGACACATAGGCCAAGGCCTCCGGGGGACCATGGTGCCCTGGGCCCCTTTCCTCCTCTCTCTCTCCTTTCCCATCCTCTTCCTCATCCATTCCTGCTTGTTACTAACTTAACTTCTTCCCAGTTGTTTTCTTGTTTTGCAGAGATGGAGACTTTTATGTCCATCACGGACCCCACCACCGTTATCATTATTATATTACTGTTCCCTGCCCCATCCCCCAACCCTCTTTTCTCTCTCTCTCTCCCTCCCTCTTACTCTGCCTCTCGCTCTCCATCCTACTGCTTCTCCCTCTCTCTCTCTCTCTCTCTCTCTCTCTCTTTCTCTCTCTCTCTCTCTCTCTCTCTCTATCTCTCTCTCTCCCTGTCTCTCTCTCTCTCTGTCAGCCCAACCGGTCAAAGCAGATGGCCGCCCACCTTGAGCCAGGCTCTGTTCAGGGTTTCTGCCTGTTAAAGGGGAGTTTTTCCTTGCCACCGTCACCAACCGCTTGCTCCTGGGGGATTTGTTGGGCTTCTGTAAATCAAGAGTACAGTCTCAACCTGCTCTTCTTGTAACGTGTCATGAAATAACTTCTGTTGTGATTTAGCGCTATATTTTTGATTTCGGGCATGTTTGGTGTCTTGAGTTTTTTTAATCTCCACTTGCAGTATGTTTCAAATGTAGTTCTGCTCAACAAACCAGTTCAGTAGGATAAGAAAAACTTATTTTTATTCCTCGAGCGAGAAATCACATTATAGCAGCACAGACGACTTGAAATAAATAAAAAAAATGATTCCCAGGAACACGTTTGGAGGCTGGTTACATTCAAACGCTTCCCCCGATATTCGCGGTTTTTGTATCCTGAAAATGACTGCGAGGCCACCAAAGTTCCCATGTAACCTGAACGCAGCACAGTGCCGGTGTGGTGGTTTCTGATTGGTTCCCGAGCAGGAAACGCGACAGCACGGGGCCACGCAATGTTTAAGTAAAACTCGCTCCTTTTTTTTTGAGTGGAACTGCAGTTATTTTGAATAGTTTGAATGGAAATCCGCTCGGTTGGGCTCAGGTTTCCCTCCCATCTCCTTCTGACATGTGTCATGTTCGTGCTGGAGACGGAGCCGCGCTCAGGTGACGGAGGATGGTGGGTAACATGATCCTGAACTTATCCATGATAGAACGATGTCTTGTCTGTTTAACGATTCGATCCACGAGCTTCTGGTTCCGCAGGAGGACGTTTTAAAACTAATAGAAACTGAAATCGCAGAAAATCCGCCCGTTTCTGCACTAGCACCTCCATGCCTCAGGTGCGAGTGCATGCTTTTATCTCCTGCCGTTCAGACGCGAGACACCGCGGTCTAGTGAGCTGTCACCCACGAAAGTTCGGTCATGCCAGCTGGCGCTCGCTTTTATATTACGAGTACTACGGTAGTATCAGGACGGGTGCTGAGAAGAGCCAAAAATGTATCAGGAAAAAACACGAAGTTAACATTATCTAAAATAATAATATAAGGCGAAGCAATTAGCAAGTAATGTATATTTTAGTGTTTGTTCAATTTGTAAAATTATTTTTTTTATTTCTAATTACTTTATTGATATTTCAAGGGAAAACCCCTTTAAATCACATAATTTTGGAACTTCATAAAAAAAAATCCCTTATGACGCGCCACGGGTATTTCACTGGTTTCTTGCTCCGAGACCCTCACGATGATCATGAATACTTCTACATTCTACTGTAGAAAATTACTGGAGATTAAAGGCAAAGTTCCTACAAATTGGACACTGTTACATTTACAACTTAACTCATTTTAGAAAAATCATTGAAAATATCCCTTGTGAGGTGCCGCAGATATTTCACTGGATTCTTACTCTGGGAGACCCCCATCATGATCTAGATAACTGTCATCTCATTCCACTGTAGAAATTTACACAAAATTAAAGTCAAAGTTCCCCCAAATGGTATTCTGTATCAAATGACTGTCTATTTGTGTTGTTTTAAATGCTGCAACCACTAAAAACGACCGGTAACTGTTGCATCGCTCTTGAAGAAACATGGCCAGTATCTCTGTGTTCAGATCATGACAGTATCAGGATGTGAAGATCAGTCAGCACCAATTTGTTACTGATGATTGATTCCCCGCCGAGGTGCAACTTAAGAGTATAAATAAAGAAATGAAGCTCCATGATAAGCAGCCATGGGCGACATGGTTACAGCAGACCTGCGTCAGGCAGTTCTGTCCAAGATCTTTGACAAATGAAAACGTCCATTTTCATGTGGATGAAAACCGGTGACGAAATCCAGCAGACAGGTTCTCTGGAAATGAATTCTTGATCCTTTGTTTTCCATTTTGAAAGCCAAATGAAGAAACTGCAATTTAATGAGTTGCAGTAATTTGATTTCTTTCATTCAAAAGGAACCTCTGTTGTGATTTGCAGTTTTTCATTTGATCAATGAATTTCCAATGCGTTCCGTGATTCCACTGAGTGGTTTTCCCTCCAATGACCTTTTTACAGTGACGCGTGAAGCACCATGATAGCGCGTGTATGGAGTTTTTTACAAAAATATCTAACCAGCTACATGATGACACGATCAATATCTTGTGCGTGATGATGGAAAGAAATGTCCCGATGGTATTTCGTGATAAAGGAGTTGTTTGAGCCTATGACTGTGCAAGCTTCACTTACAGATTTGAATGCACAATGCGATGTTTTGAATGTTGGATAGCCTGTGTGATGTCCCTTTAGAATTTTGTGTCTTTTTTGGGGGGCGAGAGGGTTACGCCAAGATTCTGAAACTGGTGACACAATGATTGTAATAAACAGGCAGAAAACTGCAGATTAACTTGGGCGACGCGTGAATTCCTGCAGAGATGTTTCATCTGCTCTCCCCCTTGAACAGAAGTCGAGTGATGAATTCATAAATTTGAGTGGCGCTAACATGCTGACCTGTCTCTGTGTCCAGGTCCGTCAACTCGGGCCCCAGCTTCCATGAGGAGGGTCCTTGTAACATCGATGTGTTGGACAGTTCTGCACTCAGTTATCACCAGTTCATTGAAAAGTGAGTATTTATTGATAAAACCCCTTTCATTCAAGTCTAAACTGAAAAAAAAGTTAAACATGAACAGTCTATCAGATGATGATGAAGAAAGTATAAATTAAACCGTTGTAGACCTGAAAATTATACTGATCGATGCAATAAAATAAATAACCATAGTTAAAATTATATTGTACAAATGCAGATTAAATGATAATGTATTGATCATTGATTATATCAGCTACCATGACTGGGGGCAAGATATCATTGCACTGTACAAAACAGTTGTCAATTTTCTGTTTTAACCGAATCAGAGCTTCACAGTTTCCCAAACAAAATCTTTCCACCCTCAAATTGCCTTTATATATTCATGTTTTTAACATTTATGCTTAAAATAACTTAAATTAGACTTAAATAGAATATTTACCTAATTTGCGATGTGTGAACAAATAACTGAAAATTCCAGCTGAACCAGCAACCACCAGGATCACTTCAGGAGCAACCTTTGAATATCCCACTGACCTCCATTAAAATTCTTAATACCACCCTTAACATCATAGCAACCCCTCGTTGATATCTTAGCAAACTAACAACCACCACAAAAAAAACCAACTACTCTCAATACCTCACATGTCAGCGACGCGCTCAGGTCTCAGGTCTCCTGAGTTTGTCGCTGACAGAGGAGCTAAATGGCCTCTTTGCCCACTTTGAAGCATCTCAGCAGCACTCGTCTGCTTCAGCCCTGCTCCCACCATCACAATGGGAGACGAGGCTGCCTACAGAGAAGAGGTCCTGAAGTCGGCAGCCTGGTGCTCAGAGAATAACCTCGCTCTGAACACCAGGAAAACCAGAGAGCTCATCGTTGACCTCAGGAAGCACAGCGCCAACATAGCCCCCCTTCACATCAACGGTGAGTGTGTGGAGAGGGTCCACACATTTGGTTCCTCGACGTCCTCATCTCAGCCGACATCACCTTGACTGAGAAGGTCCAGGTGACTGAGAAGAATGCTCAGGAAGTACAACCTGGACTCCAACCTGCTGCTGACCTTCTACCGCTCATTGATCGAGAGCCTGCTGACGTACTGTATCACAGTGTGGCACGGCAGCTGCACCGCTGCAGACAGGGAGAGGCTCCAGAGAGTAGTAAAGGCAGCACAGAAGATCATCGGCTGCCTTCTCCCCTCCCTGATGGACAGTTACACCTCCCGCTGCCTCAGCAGAGCCAAGAACATCATCAAGGACAGCTCCCACCCTGGCTTTGTCACGTTCCATCTGTTGCCCTCAAGGAGGCGCTATAGATGCATCAGCTCAAAAACAGACTCAAAAACAGCTCCTTCTCAAAGCCACAAAACACCCCGAATTCAAACATAAACCTCAGGACTGTTCATCTTTGTGCACGACCTATTCTATTTTTCTATGTTTATATTGTATATTTTATATCGTGTGGTTGCACTGGTACTGGAGTTGCCCTTAATATCTTTGTGTATGTGTACATTTTCTTGAGATGTGGGAAATTTCAACCCGCTGTCTGTATTTGTCTGTATTTTCTAACGTTTGATGGACAAACCGATTGATCCAATGATTCACCGATCATCACTATCGCAGCCCGAGTGTCGGCTTCGCCCCACAGATGCAGAGCTGAGAGGGAATGTTGGACAGAAACTGTCTGAGGTCTTTGTCTCCTCCTTCCTGTAGATTCGCGTACAGCAGACCAGTCATCCTCCGCGGTCTGACGGACAACACGGTGCGACTTTAAAACCTGCTGCGCTTCACTAATGTTGTTGATTCATTGCTGTGCCATGCAGGTAACATGACGTGTGTAATCACCAAAGCGCAAAGCAAACAACCCCGGATGTCATCCTCACTGCACTTGAGAAGATTTGCAGATTTTAAATATCATCCCAGAGAAACTCGCCTCCACCTTCATTTCGCTACAGCTATTTACATGATAACCTAGAAAGTTTCCTGGATGTTGAGCATCTGTAGGTTGTGCCGTGTCTTCCTCCTCTTTCCTCTTCTCCCTTTTCTTCTTCCACTTCCTCTCATCTCTATTAATTGATTAATGATCAAACCAATGATAAAAATAAAACAAAAATTGAAGCCTTACACAGAAGCATCTACGCTGCATGTGCCATATTATCGTGTACAAATGAAACTGTATTTCATTTGTTGCAGAAGTTCATGTCGTCGTGCTCCAAGTCGAGCCTGCTGGACAAATATGGCGACCGCAAAGTGAGACTCAGTACAGCAAACACCTACTCATACAGGAAAGGTAACAACTATTATGCTTGCTGATGCATCTTTTACTTTCTGACTCCTGACCTCTGCACTTGACTCACTGACTCATTTTTTCCAAGTGGACGTCCCGTTCAGAGAGTACGTGGACCAATTACTGAGGCCTCAGGCTGTGGACGCCCTTGGCAACGGTGAGAAATCTAAATCCGCAGTTCAAATCAGAGAGGAGATGAGTCGGTCCAGCAGTAGAGCACTCCAAATGCTGTTAATGTAACATAAAATGATGCAAGGAACCCAAATTGAAAAATTAAAAAATTGTTTTGATAGTTGAATGAGAAACTAACAAATCTATCCGACTCGACGCTTCACCTGAACAGACCCCTGCTGAAATTGTGCTTCTTTCCACCGCAGACACACTGTATTTTTTCGGAGACAACAACTTAACCGAGTGGCGAGCTCTCTTCGACCTCTACGAGCCGCCGCCGTTTGTGCTGCCTCACACCAGCAGTGCCTACAGCTTTGGCATCGCAGGTCAGAGTTCGCTGCTCTTCCCCAGATAGAAAACTGGAAATGATGGAAATTAAATCCATGCTGCAGTGTGACGTTCAACACATCATGGCCGCCATCTTCGGTTTGAGGTTGTAGTCCCTTCATTAGAGGTCATTTAAACAATGCATCCTATGACGTTTGAACGTGAATGACGTGACCAGCTTGCTGCAACATTGATTACAATATTTCAATTAAAGCTTAAAAGTTCGATGGCTGCATCTCATTAGCCGAAAGAATGTTTTGAGTTCAGGCAGCAGCGATACGAATACACATCGTTAATAGAGTGGCATGTCATCACATCAGTCTGATGGTGTCTTGAGAGTCAACCTGGCGCCAACCTGCGTCCGCTTCTCTTCTTCAGGGCCTGGAACAGGCGTTCCCTTCCATTGGCATGGCCCAGGCTACTCGGAGGTCATCTACGGTAGGAAGGTAGGGAAGCCTAATGACTCGCTCATTGTTTCAGATGATCAAAAGCAAAGCCTGACTTGACGATTCTAGACTTTGTGGTGACAATGCCAGGATCTTCATCTTCATCTTCTTCCGCTTATTCCGGGTTACGGGTCGCGGTCGTGCTGGAGCCGATCCCAGCTGACCGGGCGAAGGGCGGGGTTACACCCTGGACCAGTCGCCAACTCATCGCAGGGCCACATGAAGGACAGACAACCACTCACACTCGCACGCACACCTACAGGCAATTTAGAGTAGCCAGTTAACCTCAGCATGCTTTTGGAGGTGGGAGGAAGCCGGAGTACCCGGAGAGAACCCACGCAGACACGGGGAGAGCATGCAAACTCCACATAGAAAGACCCCAGGCCGGGAATCGTACCTGCAACCTTCTTGCTATGAGGCCGTGTTGCCCACAATGCCAATATTTGGGAGTAAAAAATTCAGATACCAATATATTGAATAAAATCATCAAGGCCCACATCTCCCCTCATGCCCTGCTGATATTTTGATAAGCTTGCCCTTTTTATTATCTCAAAATGTAACTCTTGCTTGTTGTGTTGTCTTGCTGTGCGGCTTATCTTTATAGCCGTTACCCTTTTAATTAGCAAATGGCCATTGCCAGACCGGTAAACTGACTAGACCGGTGATGCACCAGTCACAGTATATTGTCATAGTTGGCAAGGATGCTTGGGAGACCAAACACCTGGAGACCATTTATTTATAACTGTCTACCCTCTTAAATCCAGCTGAATAGAAGAACTGCCAATATGTCTGTGGGGCACCAATATCAGAAGCGAATGTCAGCCGGCTGATGAATCAGTCAGACTCTGACCAGAAGCATCAGTCTCAGCAGGGTCACTGTTTTAGCATCATGGTGTTGTCTGATCTGCTCTCATCACGCAGCGCTGGTTCCTTTACCCCCCCGACAAGCAACCCCATTTCCACCCAGACAGCACCACCCTGTCCTGGGTGTCGGATGTCTACCCCGACCTGCCAGAGGATGAGGCTCCACTGGAGTGCACCATTCGCCCTGGAGAGGTAATAAGACTCTTTCTTAAGAGTTGGTGTTGATGGTGAATGGTGCCTCCGCCTGAAGAGAAGAATGGGAAACTCCTCCAGAGGCTCGACAGAATCCAAGAGGAGGAGGCGCCATCACTGCATGTACCACCATCTCATGAGGCTGTTGATTCTTTTAGACTTACTGTGCTTTCAGGTTGTTCGTTCATCTGTCTCATTTTTGTGAGTGTGGTATCTCAGAAATACCTGGAGGGAAGGTCTTCAAATTTTCCCCAAATGTCAACTTGAGCTCAAGGATGAAATGATTAGATCTCGGTAGTCAAAAGGTCAAAGTCACTATGATCTCATAAAATATATTTTTGGCCATAATTCTCAATGTTATATGCAGATTATGACAACATTTTAGATAAAAGTGTAATAAGATGAAAGGATGAAGTAATGACACTTTTCTACTTTAAATGTATTTGATACAATTCACTCAAAGTCCTCACTACATACACTCATCAGCACTTATCTGACATGGATGTTAAGTGCAACCTGAATAGCTGATGGGGCAAAACAACTGCAGGTTGTAATTGTAACTAAACAAACCTGAACAGGCAAAGTTTTTGGAGGCCACTTGGGTCATTTTCTGTTCGGTTGAATCCTGTGATAGCCACTGACCGTGGAGACACTCCTCGTCTGGGTCTCATACGAGGTGATACATGTGTACTGGAGGCTGTGCAGAGAGCAAACCTCACACATCGCCGCAGAGACATCTTGGTCACGGACGTGCGCGCTCACGGGTTTTAGCTTCCTGCGAGCGCGGCCAACTCGTGTACCGGTGGTCATAAGGGCAAGGATTGTGTTTGCTAAGATGCCCAACACGGGCGAGAGATGCAGTGTGAGCCATTGAATATACAGATATATAGTGGCCATCTAGCTACGAAAAAAATGCCACTTGAGGGATTGTAAAGCCATTTCCAACTCGTGCAAGGATGAGGTCCTCCATCGTATGCGTTTAACACTAGATTAACTTTTACAAACACCTACTTAAAGCCGGTTGCAAAAAGACTTAAACTCAAGCTTGTACAAAAAAAGATAAAAATACTATGATTTTGACACACATACACACACACACACACACACAGGCACACAGGCACACAGGCACACAGGCATGGTTGAGAAACTGTGTGGCTTCTGCTGACACTGACCAGCTGTGTCTCCTCTATCTAACGAGAATGTGACTGATTACCACCTATGCCCACAGCTGTGCAGGTAACCGTTAGCAACCACAGTGCCTATAACAAACAAAATCCACATTCACACACACAAACATACACAAATCTGAATTGGCTGCATTAAGATACATATTAATACACTTCAGCCAGTCAAGGCAGATGGCCGCCCACCTCGAGCCGGGCTCTCTTCAGGGTTTCGGCCCATTAAAGGGGAGTTTTTCCTTGCCGCCATCGCCAAGTGCTTGCTCATGGGGGAATTGTTGGGTCTCCGTAAATTGAGAAGAATAAAGTCTCAACCCTCTCCTCTTGCAAAGTGTCATGAGATAACTTTTGTTGTGATTTGGCGCTATATAAATAAAAAGTGACTTGACTTGTAGTAACATGATCTGATAGTTGCTGGTCGTCATCTCATCTCGCTGTAAGTCAACAGTCAACATGAGTGCAGACCAACAAAAGAGAACAACAGTAAACGCGCAGTCTGTCGCGCGGATCTCTGATGTTTGCCCTCATGTTTGCCTGACAGGTGCTGTATTTCCCCGACCGCTGGTGGCACGCCACACTCAACCTGGACACGAGCGTGTTCATCTCCACTTTCCTGGGCTGAGGTCTCTCTGGCAGCTCTCATCAGTCCTCGAGCGGTGCATGACAGGAAGAACCTATCGACAAAGTGTTGGCTGGATGTTAGGGCAGAACAACTGAAATACTCCAGATTATTTCGATCATATTTTGGTGGATGGTTTTAACGGTGAATACATTCCTTTTATTGAATGATAATATTTATGTGTTTAATGACCAAAGCACGCTGTTCACTTTTGTAAAAGGATGATGATGCTGGCAATGGCAATAATGTCTCACAAAGCGATGTGTTTCCTGCCTCTTCTTCTTGACGAGGATGATTTTTGTGAGGTGGCCATGCATCTCGCTCTCTTGGCTGATTCTCCTCGCCTCCAGGTGGTTCCTGATTCTTCTTTGCTATCTTCAGAGGGCCAAAAAGGTCATCACCAAGGTTGAGCCACTGCTCCTTCACCACGTTTGTAAGCTGCAGAAAACAAAGAGCTGCAAGTTTCTTTCATGCAGCACCACCATCACAGTGGAGACGTCTGAGTTTCTACTTTTTAAAAACCACAACGAAACAACTCAGCTGAATAACGCTGTGAATGAGTCGTGTACCATTCTTAATTCAAGCCTATTGATCAACTCTAAACCTAAAATAAATCATAATTCATTTGAAAGCCTGGTTCTTCATCTTGCAAATCCAGCCTGGAAAACCTTACAGCTAGTTTTATTTGTCATGGTTTACCGGCCTCCCGGCCGCTTCTCTGAATTCTTATCTGAATTCTCAGAGTTCTTACCAAGTCTAGTTCTGAGTACCGATAAAATAATTGTTGTACGTGATTTCAATATGTATGTGGATGCGGATGATGATAGCCTGAGCATTACATTTCTGTTGTTACGTGACTCCTTGGGCCTGTCTCAGAAAGTAAATGAACCTACTCACTGTTTTAACCATGCACTCGACCTTGTTCTCACTTATGGCATCAAAACTGAACACTTATTGGTCTTTCCACAGAATCCTCTTTTATCTGACCACTGTTTAATAACCTTTGAATTCCTATTATTGGACGACACACCAGCAAACACAAATGTCCTCACTAGGTGTCTATCTGATAGGGCTGTAGCTAAATTTAAGGATGCGATTCCGTCAGCATTTAATTCAGTGTTTCATCTTATTTCAGCAGAAGACTTTTATTCTAACTTTAGTCCCTCTCAGATCGATCATCTTGTCGATAGTGCTGCAGGCTCTTTGAGAATGACACTCGACTCCATTGTCAAGCTAAAAAAGAAGATAATAAAACAAAACAGGTTAGCCCCGTGGTACAACTCTCAAACCCGCAAATTAAAGCAAATTTCCAAGTAAACACACAAGATTATGCCGTTCCACCAAGCTGGAAGAAGCTTCCTTAGCCTGGCTAAATAGCCTTAATATATATAAAAAGGTCCTCTGTAACGCCAGAGCCGCCTATTATTCAACATTAATAGAGGAAAATAAAAACAACGCCAGGTTCCTTTTCAGCACTTTGGCCAAGCTGACAAAGAGTCCTAGCTCCATCGATCCATCAATTCCTATTGATCTCAGTAGTAATGACTTCAAGAACGTCTTTAATGATAAAATCATACTATCAGAGACAAAATTTATCAGCAACTGTCCTCGACTGGCACCAATTTGCCCTCAAATACAGGAACCCTAGAAACACGTTTGTACACGTTAACGGTGTATCATCTTTGCGTACAAAAGTTACACACAGAGTCCCACAAGGTTCTGTGCTTGGACCAATATTATTCACTCTATATATGCTTCCCTTAGGAAATATTATTCGAAAACACTCCATAAATTTTCAT
>CAAKHG010050111.1:0-10832 GCA_901007715.1 Dactylopterus volitans
CCCTCCCTCCTAGTCGGATCATTCGGATTAAAACGGTCAGTTACATTACAGTAACGCGCCGCATTTTGCTGTCAGTAACGGTAGCGGCCTTGTAACCATGGAAACAGTAACAATTTTGATCACTCGTTCCTGAGTAAAAGCGACGGCAACAGTGACGCAGTTCACTCGCGGCGCCGTCATTCCCATGGCTGCCCACGGAGGCTCCGCCCGCCTGCCGCTGTGCCCACCTGTCTGCGGGCCACCTCCTGCCGGATGAGGAAGTTCATCTGCTCCTTGTCCTTGGCGGAGTAGTAAGTGCGGCAGGAGGCCGGCAGCCCGTCCCTGCCCGCCCGCCCGGACTCCTGGTAGTAACTCGCCAGGGACTTCGCCAGGGTCCAGTGAGCCACGAACCTGTGGGGTCGGTTGGAAAAACATGACTCGGCGCGAAACCAAAAAAAAACTAGCAACAATTAATCGATTAATCGATGACTAATCGATTATTGAATTAATCGCCAACTTTTTTAATAATCGACTAATCGTTTTGAGCTTTTTTTAAAGTAGAAAAAGTCCAAATTCTCTGATTCCATCTTGTCAAATATGAATATTTGCTGGTTTCTCTCGTCTATGACAGTAAAGTGAACATCCTCGGGTTGTGGACTGTTGGTTTATACAAAACAAGACATTTGAGGTCGTCTTCTTGGGATTTATAAACCAAAAGCCCAACACATTAACACTTTTTAATTAACTTTTTGTATCAGTAGCAGCCAAATATCAGCAGCAAAGTTGATTTAAAATATGTAATTTTCAATGAAGTATCCATCTCATCTCCTTGTTCTTCTCTTCCCTACAATGTAAATAACATTTGTGCACTTTTTTCTAAATCCGATTAATTGATTAATCGAAGAAATAATCGACAGATTAATCGATTATCAAAATAATCGTTAGTTGCAGCCCTAAAAAAAAAAACCGCTCTATTGTTAGTAGAAACCAGCCGCGTCGCCCCACCTGACGTTGGCCTTGTCCACGCCCATGCCGAAGCTGATGGTGGCCACGATGACCAGCACCTTTCCCTGCATCCACTCGTTCTGGATGTCCGTGCGGTCTCCGGCCTTCAGACCTGGAGGGTGAAAAAGTCACGCGCCCGAGTCAGCAAAAACTGGGAAAAAGCCGGTGTTTCTCCTGTTTGGGTATTTAAAAACGGAGCTCACCTGCGTGGTAAGGCTTGGCCAAGACTCCGAGCTTGGTCAGCTGGTGGGCCACAGTTTCACAGCCCTCCCTGGTCCGACAGTAGACGATCCCACAGCCCTGCTCGAGAAGGCCACGTTTGTGTTTTACTGGCACAGAGCTGCCCCGCCCCCACAGATGCAGCAGACTCTTATTTTTAAAATGAACTCACGATTTTTTTTTGTTAGTTCAAACTAGCGCTGTCAACATCAACACGTCCTTTATTGTGTTACATTTGCTTGCCAAAAAAACCCACCAAAAAAAATCGGAAGAGGGAGGGTGCGGCTGTACTTAAATTTACTTCCTGTGACGAGCATCGGCCAAAAAAAAAGACAAGTAAAAAGGAGATGGAACTAAAGTCGCCTGCACAGCTTGTGAAGCCAAAATGAACCACCACAGAAGAAGTAATTCATCACTGACCAATCACCTCTAAGCAAAAACACCCGACCCAGAGTGGGACAGCGACAGGCAGCATCACAGGACTGTGGTGCCTGTGGACCAACAACAGAACCTGGAAGTAGGGTTGCAAAATTCTGGGAATTTTCAAAGTTGGAAACCTTCCATGGGAATAAATGGGAATCAACGGGAATTTATGGGATATAAAACAGAAATTTACAAAATTGAAGGTTGACCCTTGGGGACAATATATTGCAGCATAATCTTGGCTAAAACAAGCAGATTTAATGCAAGTAGACTCCTCAATCGCATGCACACAGCACTGCTTACTGCAGGGCTACTGAGGCCACGCCCCCTGCGTGCACTGTGCACGCCTTCATCACATGCACAGATGACTGCTTAAACCCTGGAGGCCACACTTTTGAGCCCAAAGCACAAGACTAGTGAAGCCACACAGTTGAGCCTGCCCGTTATAGAAAGTCAAGGAAGTTTTTATAACATTATTATGGGGTAAATATATTTGATCTATAATGGTATTACTGTTTAACTCGCAAAAATTAAATAAAAATCTATTCACACAGTAGCTAGCTAGCTGGTAACTTAGGTGCTAAATGTAAGCTAGTTTTCATTTCATTGACCATTTAAGAGGCTAGCTTATTATGGCTATGTACAGCATATAGCTATAGTTTCCAATTTGGAATATTTCCAAAATTTCCCAGCTCAACTTCTCATGGAAAGTCTCCGGAAAGTTTAAGCCCCTTTGCAGGAGATCAGTAACCCCTTCCCTGATTGGACGGCTAAAAACTGCGGGCCAATCAGCAGACTCGAGGACAGTAACTGAGAGAGACCCGTCACATTCACGCCCATTTAGACGCCCGCTCCACCCACCTGTCCCTCGCCGCCGCCGCCCAGCGCCAGCGTCTTCTTGACAAAGGCGTGCAGGTGGACGTAGGGGTTCGGGAGCAGCTCCCTGAAGATGACGTCGTAGTGCAAGTTACTGCGGAAGACCGGCGTGGTGAAGGACAGCGGCGCGCGCAGCCGCAGCGACTCCACGATGTCCTCCTGCACGTTCTTGGGCGCCGTCGCCGTCAGCGCCAGGCAGGGCACGCCGGGCATCCGGGCCCGCAGCTCGCCCAGCTTGAGGTAGTCCGGCCTGAAATCGTGGCCCCACTGGGAGACGCAGTGGGCCTCGTCCACGGCCAGGTAGGAGACCAGGCCGCGGGAGCACAGGCCCGAGAGGCACGGCTGGAAGGAGGCGGAGGCCACCATCTCCGGGGTGATGTACAGCAGCTTCAGCTTGGGGCTGTCGCTCTCCAGGTCGGCCAGGATCAGCCGGCGCTCGCCGGCGGGAAGCTTGGAGTTGATGGAGCATGCGGGGATGTTCAGATCCCTCAGGCGGTCTACTTGGTCCTGAAAAACACACACACACACACACACACACACACACACACACACACGCACACACGCAGGTTAGTGGATTCGAGATGTTGCAGCAGTCTGCGCGCCACCATCACGACACTGACCTGAATGAGGGCGATCAGCGGGGATATGACCAGGGTGATGCCTGCAGCCAAAACCGCGGGCAGCTGGTAGCACAGGGACTTCCCCGCGCCGGTGGGCATGCACACGAACACGTCCCTGTCACCTGCGGGGCGACAGCAGCAGCCGACACGGTAAAACCTCACCGTTTCCCTTTGCGACAACGCCACAACTCCAGGCAGGAGTCCAGCCCGCTCTTAGCTAGTTAGCCTCGGCTAGTTATTAGCGGATTAACTCCCCCCAGTCGTGGGACTACCCGGGCGGGCGGGTTCACTAACCTCGCACGGCGGCCTTGACGACATCCTCCTGCTGTTTGGACCGAAACCCGTCGAACCCGAAGTGGGTTTTCAGAGCTTGTTTCAAAGTTGTCATCGCCCGTTCGGTCCGCAAGGCGACTCGGCTCTGGCGCCGTCGCACGCCGATGACGTCACGGCCGACGCGACGACGCGGGCAAAGTTTTGCTCGTCGCGTCTGTGTCGCCGTTGTTGTTGTTGTTATCTTAACTTTGTCGGGCACGTTTAGCGACCCAAATGTGCCGCGCTCATAAAGCTAATAGAATCAAATTTTGGTTCGTTTTTTCCCCCCCTCGGTGCACGTGTTATATTTGGTAACAGCGTTACAGCGCTCTGATTGGTCCAGCGGCTGCGCGCCCACATCCATATACGGACGCCACCGGAAGTGAGTGTAAACATCAGTGGTGTCGGGGCATTAATTTATGAAAATAAAAATGTTTCATCGTCAAACTATGATATGCAAATAGATTATTTAGCTGAGATTTTGCATACATTTTATTTAGTTTATATATAGCCTTAAAACTTCCAATCTGTAACTACTCTCAGCTTGAAATTATGTGAAAATATGCTGTTTTAAACAAATATCACCGTACAGTCTGATACCGATCCATTTTCATTTCCGTGGTTTGGCAACAATGCGCTTCTGTAGATCGCCACAGATTATCGAGAGAATGATTTTAACCGGTGCGTAACATTAAAAAGCAGAAAGGAGTTGATGAGTCAATGAGGATGGAACTTGATAGATATTAAGAAATATGTCTACTAAATGTACCGGTGAACCTCGACACCCATGTGACCATCAAATTGGTTTTCCGACTCTGACTCAAATTGGTTTTCCAACATATGACACCTTTCCCAGAAGGCTGCCTCTGAAAACCAGCTATCATCTGCATTTATAAAATTAAATACAATAAATAACCGAGGTCCTTGTCAAAGTCCCACAAATCCTCACGCGTGCCCATTTTTCCTGCTTCTGACGCATAAATGTCCCCTCGCTGCCTGATGTGTCCCACCCACTGACGGGCGCCTCCCTTCACCTGTGGGCGTGTGTAGTGCATAACGTACTCATCAACAGAGCCACAGCCGAGACATGAACTGGTTTTATTCAGCGTCGACGTTATTGCATCCTGGGTTTTTTTTTTTTTTTAAATATTGCACGGTACATTTCATCAAGACTACAGGTTTCCTCTCAAGTGTGAATACATGTGAGCGGAGGGCGGGAGCGGCAATCACGTTAAAAGCGGCGGTGGCAGCGGCATACAGAGTGGCCACGCAGAGGAGCTATTTGCTAGCGGCGCTCTCTCACAGCGATCATGACACGACCGGGCTTCTTCTAATTTATCATGACGTCTACTGGAGAACGCTGGAGGCGGAGCTGCAGGCGGAGCTGGCGGTGGAGGAGGAGGCTCAGCCCCACAGGCAGGAGGTGGAGCACAGACACTGGCTCTTTGGTGCCGGGGACCTGATCACCAGGTCCTTGATGATCTCCACCGTACCGAACAGCGGGAACAGCTTCTCGTCGAAGCGCTCGTTGTAGGTGTAAATGTGGGCGTGTCTGTCGGCGTCGTAGAAGGACAGCTGCCCGCGCTCGTAATCCAGGTAGATGCCCACCTTGCGGGGGATGAGGCCCGGCGGCAGGGCGGTGAAGGGCACCGTCAGGGCTTTCAACTCGGTGCCCCTCTCCAGCCTCAGGGTCAGGTAGCCCGTGTCAGTGTTCAGGGACTTGAAGCCCTTCCTCAGGGCGGACTCCCTGGCCACGCCCAGCCGCCAGTCCCGCTCGCCCACCTCCACCTCCCAGTACTGGCGGCCCGAGTCGAAGCCCTCCACGGCCACGGCGCACCACCAGCCGTCGAAGCGCTGGTGGTAGTTGGGGATGTCCTTCCTCTCGAAGCCGCAGCGCATCTTCTTCTCGTCCGAGATGAGCAGGTCCGGGTTGGCCGTGTCCAGGTCCAGGGTCACGTCCACTGCGAGGCAGAAGAGAGGCGGGTTACAATCCCCGCAGAGACGCGGCGGCGCCTAATTGGACCGGTGTGAATGTCGTACCTGCGGCGTCGGAGATCCAGTCCCACACTGCGGAAAACACAAGGCTTTAGTTGCTTGAGTGAAATACATCAGACGTGTTATGTAACCGTGACCAAACCCGACACCGAGCCTGCTAGATGCTCATATATACACACGCCAAGCCGCCAGAGCCTAAACCCAAACCACTGATCCGGAGCGCAGAGAGCGCCGCTCACCTGGCTGAGGAATGTAGGAAACGCCGCCTGCAAGGAGACGACAGCAAAAACACGTGAGCGGGCGCAAAAGGTGTCCGGGCGAACGCGGCGCGGCTGGTTTACTGAGTCTACGTACCGATGGTCTTGGTCCTCTGCTTCCACGCCAGCCACTGCTGAGGGATGGCGTCCTGCAAGGAGGAGCGGCCGAGCGTTAGCGCTTCCCGGGCGGACCCGGCCGACGCCGCGCGAAAGCCGCACGCTCGCGTGAGCTCGCGTGAGCTCGCGTGAGCTCGCGTGAGCTCTGACCTTATCTGGCTTCTGCAGCATCAAGGTCCACATGACCAGCTCCATGGCGGTCAGCAGGTCGGGCGCGCGGCCCCAGCGCCACGCCGACTGCAGGTCCTCCAGAACCTTCGCCACCGGCTCCCCGGGCCACACGCTTTGCTGCCACGTACAAAAAAAACCCAAAAAATTATTTAAAAAAAAAAAATGTTTAATCAGGTGAGATTTATTCGCAGCAAATCTCCCACCTCAGGCTGAGCGCGCAGGTCCTTGACCCAGTCCAGGATGGTGGTCTTGGCCTGCAGAACGTCCTGCTCGTCAGCCGGTTGGCGCCGCCCGCCGTCGTCCACCTCGGGCCACCCGTCCGTCTGCATTGGCCGCTTCTGTGGACGCGAAAGGCAAACGCCGGGTTACGGGCCGCCTCGGCTCCGGGGGCTCCGGCCCCGCTGACATTTAAGGGCAAATGGATGAGTACCTTGCTCTCCAGCATGGAGGCCCACTGGAGGATGAAGAGCCTGCAGAGGGGCGTCGGCCAGATGTTGTCCTGGTTCCAGATGTGCTCCAGGACGGATGACCTCTGCGGCAGAGACCAGCGCGGTGAGACTGAATGTTGGTAAGTCAACTGTTGGCAATTATCACCGTCATCATCGGCAAAGACTACACGGCTGACTTCTTCTTCTTCTTCTCCTTCTTCTTCTGCGGCTTCCCTGCACTTTCGCCCCAGTCTGAGAAGCAATGCATGATGGGCGGCGTACCTGGCACACGCGGCTGAGGTCCCTCGCCAGCTCCACCACGAACAGCTGATCCTCCTCCAGCGGCTCGTTCTTCTCCTTCTTCTTCCGCCGCTGTGACTCCTGATAAGGAGATAAAATGAGAAACGAAAGAAAGACCGCGCTGCAGCCGTTTGGCCCCGCCCACTGATCATGTTACGGTTTACGTCCATTTCTTCGTCCATATTAGGTGTGGCGACGACTTTGAAGGAGGAGCATTAGATTTTAACGGCACTGAAAAAGACGGATTGGACCTTTAACCCCCAAATTAAATGGTCGTTCAGGGTCGCTTCTGAGAGGTCAAGGTCACGACATGAAGTCACACTGACCTTTGACCCTTAAAGTCGAATAACTGTACAGACGCATAAATAAACACTTAAGATACATAAATGTAAATGACCCCAAACTAATATTCATATGTTTTTATGTATCATTTGAAACCGGGAGCAGCTGAGTGTGGAGCGCCATAACGACACCAGCTCAACAACTCGCGGACATCCATAATTAATGAGGCTTAACCGGCTGATCTATAAGTTTAGCTGCATTTAAATTTCATGGGAGTATTAATTTACAGGCTTTTTGCGGTGGCGCAGTGAAGCGCATGGAAACAATCGGAGCGCCGGTCAAAGTGGCGCCTGATTGGATAGATGGTTCACAGGAGCATCATGAGATACTGCAGTAATTCATCCCTTCACCTCGCGGTCTGGAAACGTCTCCTGTTTAACTTACATAAAAACCTGCTCCTTTGTTACCTGTTTTTACGTCCCTCTTTCATTTATTGGCCTTTTGTTTTTTGTTGCAGTGTATTTTATTGCATTATATATTCTGGTTGCTGCAGTTACTTATTTCAGTTTACTTATCCCAACACAAGCCATGCATATTGTATATACTTTCTACATACTGTGTATTTCTAATCTATTTATTTGTATTGTTGATATTGTTCAGGATTATCTTTTATTATTTTTACTACTTCTCTAATTTATCTTTATGTTTATACTCTTTCATGGAGCATCTAATTCACAGTAATTTCCCAGTGGGGATCAATAAAGCATTCTGATTCTGACTGTAATGCTAATTAAAGATGCACCCATCAGCCATAAGATTACGACCACCGCGTGTCCACCATCGGATAAAATGCACTGAATGTGTGTGAGAGAGGTGTTGACATGTTTGAATGATTGTTATTGGGACTGTAGTTTGTGACGCTGTTGGACTGTACTGGGCTACACTGGGTCCCTAATATTTTGGTCACCCCACTCATATGCATCAGGGTGACCAGAGTATTAGGGACCCCTCTCAGGGTAACTTGCGAGTTATTTCAGGGCTGTTGCGTAACATTCTGCGGCAAACACGGCTGCGGTCTAGTTGAGCCGTTGCCTTTTGTAACTTGTGATAACGTGAATAAAGAAATGACTTTCTTTTTTTTTGTTAAATAAAAACTGTGTGGCAGAAGTCGGGAGTCGGAGGAAGAAGGTCACGCAGCCCCGATCACCGAGGTGGCTGAATCCGCCGCCGCCGCCAGCAGAAGCCCCTCCCCACCAGGTCCCTCCCCCCCAGGAGGGGGCGCTGTGACGCTGGCGGTCATGCGCTGGCAGTGGGAACACTGTCGCATAAGCTACCTTAATCTTGGCCGTGAAGTTCTTGGCCGGCTCCACCACGAAGTGGAAACACTGCATCATCTTGGCTGGACGTGTTTCGATTCCTGCGGAAGAAGGAAAATTAATATTCGCATTCAGATGCTCATTTTTCTCCCCCGCCCCTCCCCCACCTGACCCCCCCCCCCACAGCACCCGGAGGCGTCAGCGGGCACCTCGCTGCTGCTTACAGCTTCACCATCCGCGCTCTCGCTGCTGAACGCACCCTCACCTCTGCTCTCCTTCTGGGTCACCTGCATCTCGTTTGCAACCAAAACACCAGCAGGGAGCCGCGCAAGTCGCCCGGCACGTGACGGCGAGTTCACGCGGCCGATCGGGCGGCCCTGACTTGTGGATCCAAAAAAAAAAAAAAAAAAGTGTAAAAATAATGTTCCTCTGAGCGAGTCTGGATGGTTCTTCACACGTTCAGAGTCCAGCAGGATGAGGTGATGATTAATCAGGGGTGTGTGTGTGTGTGTGTGTGTGTGTGTGTGTGTGACAGACAGTTCCAGCCTCCATTTTACTGTTATCATCACTTTGCCCCCCCCCCCCCTCCACCACCTTCATCTGCAGGCTAATCAAGTTAATCTGTGATTGGTTGGCAGCGGACCAATCAGGATCCGCAGTCCTCCTCAGGTGGTTGAAGATGATGCAGGTAAAAAAAAAAAATGTTGCACAAAGATTTTTCAGTCCTGCTCGGAACAACCAGCCAGCGCAGCCTCATGACACTCAGAGCTCGTGAAAAATTGATAATTTGCCCCAGATTATCTCAGCCAAATGTGTGTGTGTGTGTGTGTGCGTGTGTGATGACTCATGCTGAAATAAAAATAAAAATAAGGCAACTTCCGTACACTGCGCAGGGCGGTGCGGGGCAGCAGGGGCAGCGGGACTCGTGCGTCACGCTTACATGTCTGCGTGCGTGTGCGCGCGCGAGCGCGTGCGTGTGTGTGGGAAAACATGAGCGTGCAGTTTCTGCGACCCACTTACGCTGATTACTGCGCATCGGACGGGCACACGCACGCACGCGCCCGCACACACACACGCGCTGCAGATTAGTGTTAAAAGTATCGCTGTTTACACACGCACACGCACGCACACACACACTTAGAGAGCGGCGGCGACGTCTGAAGGCGATAATCTCGCAATTGCGCGTCTCCGCAGTGCGCACACGAACGCGGCCGCAGACGCGTTACAAAAGCGGCGGACCATCACCCACCTTCCTCCGGGAGACGCGCCGCTTCTCTTCCCGCCTTCCGGCGCGCTGCGGGCCGACAGAGAGAGTGAGGAGGACCGGACGGTGCTGCTGCTGCTGCCGGTGCTGCTGCTGCTGCTGCTGCAGTGTCTGTCTGACCTTGTTTACATGTCACACTGACGCTCGGCTCGTCGGGACGACTCGGCTATTTCCGTCAGTGACGAAATCGGTCGGGCGAAGCCACGTCTGTAAAAAAAAAAAGTAAGGTAGTTAAAGGGTATTGACAATAGACGGTATATTATTATTAATGAGGTGTTTTTTTCTTGTACACCACTGCTGTTGAAGCAACAAGAATAATAATAAATTATCCTATAATTATCATTTTTATTGAGCTGTAAAGTATTTTCTAGTACAATAAAAACCTAATATTCACTGTGTTTAGTTTCTACTTTTCAGATTCGACGCACGTAGACAATATATATAAATACTAATACTCTTGATATTTTGAATTATGCTATATTACATTATATATCATAAATAACAGTGGTGGGAAGTTTTATTTTTAATACAGTAAAAACTGAATCATCTCCAGTTTAGTTTCAACCTATGTAGACAATAGACTCCATATAGATTTATAATTATAATTTAATTGTTACTGTGCCTAATAATTTGGTAAGCCCACTTAAATGCATTAGGGTGACCAAATTATTAGGGACACCTCTCAATATGAAACACATTCAATCACATTTCAACATAAAAACTCCTCCTGAGGGGAGAATTGATGACAGGACCGTTGCATTATATTCTATGGGGGACACGCGGTGGTCGTAATGTTATGGCTGATGGGTGTGCGTGCATGTGTTAAATATTCATAAATTGCTGCTGTTGTGTTAGAAGAACGTGTCGGAGCGATGGCTCATGTGCAGACTGATCGTCTGAGACATTATGTGGGCAGATCTGGATGTTTTCTTTAGGAAATATGAAAGGGAGCTATGAGATTCCTCAGGGATCCCTCCTGGGCACCCCACAGTTTCACAGCCCCGATGACAAAATTAAAGCAACATTTACGGGGAACGTTGCGGACGCTGGCTCTTGATGCTTTGCACAATCATCGAATAAAAGACTTGATACCAAAAGTGTTTTATTGGGAAAAAAGTGAGGCATTTGTGCATTTAGATTAAAGGCAAAAAGGTGGTTTGAGATCATCTGCTGAGAGCGTCACATAACTTAAGATGGCCGACATATAACTTGATGAAAGGCACCTTTCTTTTTCTTTTTTTTTCCATGACGCGTTCAGGGCCTTGACG
>CAAKHG010050112.1:0-11298 GCA_901007715.1 Dactylopterus volitans
GAAAAAAAACCGACAAATTTTCACACATGGTTTATTGGTGGGGCGGAGGCGGCCTATCCAGTCCCGGGCCTTTGATTTCTCTCCGTTGTCATGCCGAAAAACCTGCTGACATCACAGCTGATTTCACCTGACAGGTTTTTTAAAAATAATTATTCAGTTACGTAACAGCTTCTTCCCACCCAGTCACAAAGCCTCCTTTTAATCAACCCAGCGTCACAAAAGTCATGATTTGTATCAGCAGAGCCTCAGTCTTTGTGCTCAATGTGTGCGTGTGTGTGTGTGTGTGTAGGTGGAGGCGGTCATTCACAGTTGAAACAGTCATATCATGCTTTTGTCTGGATTTACTCAATGAGAGACGTGTTGCCGCCGGGCTTAGTGACTCATCAGTTGGGAGGGTTGATTTAAGATAATGCGCGTCAAACTCGGGATTGACGGCGGGCGACACTCCCGCAGCCTGTGAATGGACGCTTTTATTGTGGCGGAGCTTTGCATGGGAGAGCGGCTCGGACGAGGGGGGGCCGGGAGGACGAGGGGGGACGATGCCACACCAAGACTGCGATGAGGGACGCTTAAACAGAATGTGCCGCGAGGGGGGGAAAAAGCGGTCATCCGTGAACAGGAGCGCACACTTGGAGAGGATGGACGGATGTTCATCAGAAAAAGCTTGAGCGGGGAGTTCTTGTTGTTTTTTTTGTTTTTTGTTTATTTTCTGTAGTTAGTCCACCAATTAGCAGGATGCGTCTGACGGCGAAGCCCTCGCGTGAAGCCGTGTTCGCCCTGACTCGGAAGGAGGTGTGTCGCATGTAAGTCACCGGCGGCGGCGGCATTCGGATCCCTCGTCGGCGCTCGTGTCATTAGAGCGCCGGTGTCGGTTTTTTTGGGTGGCCGGAGTCGGCGGTTGCGCTTAAAATGTGATAACGACTGGATTCAGCAGCGTCACACCTTCCATGTTTATGACGGGAGGTGTTTTTTTTTTTTTTTCTTTAGAGAGCGGAAAAGCAGACGTCACATTCGATTTGAGGCTTTAAAGTGGCGAGAGCTTTTGCACCGCCGGAGTGTGACATAAATTGGTGCAGCTCAGTTTATAAATACCTCATTCATATCAGTGTTACTTTCACACATGAAGTACCTCTGCCAAGGAGGTTTTCACCAGCGTCTGTTTATTTGTTAGAGTAACGCAAGAAGAAGAAAAAAAAAACACACACGCACAAAGTTGGATTTCACCAAGAAGAGGAGTCATGGGCTATGGTAGAATCAGTCGAATTTTGGTTTAGATTTAACTTTGGGTTTGGCATAACATAACATGAGTAGATGAAGAACTACATTTTCAGTGAAACCTGGTGAAGGGGTGGCTCATGGGTGAGGGGTTATCCCACGAAGGTTTGGGGCAAACGGGGTCACTTTTCTCAGGTGGCAGTGCGGAGTTCAGGCGCGTGCGGCGTTCAGGCGCGTGCGGCGTTCAGGCGCGTGCGGCGTTCAGGCGCGTGCGGCGTTCAGGCGTGTGCTCTACATGCGCGGAGCTCTAGTTTGCCCAGTTGTTGCCAGTTGCTTTCCGTCCTACCTAAATTTGAAAAGAAACAATGACACCACATGGCAAGGGAGCTGAAATAAAAAGCCTTGTGACGGTCCCACTCAGTCATACCAGGCCTTTGTGTGTGTGTCTGTGTGTGTCTGTGTGTGTGTGTGTGTGTGTGTTGAGAGGGGAGCGAGACTGGGGCTGAACAAAGCAGCTCTCTGTTCTGCTTTGCGTATAGACACCAAAGCTCGCGCTCTCTCTCTCCTGCTCGCTGAAGCCGTCACATGAGCAGCAGCAAACGCAGGTCGGGCAGGAGGAGCGGCAGCGATGACATTGAAATGCGACATATGTGTAACATGCGTGCGGACGGTGGAGGTGACACATGGTTGGCCCAAAGGTCATCGCGCACGTTCGAGTGGAGTTTATTCGTTAGGCCACAGACACCCGGGGATGTACACTAAATGTTGTCGCACCAGGACTTTTGACTTTAAAAGTATGTGACATTCCCATTGTAAAATACTTAAGAACAACTCGGCTTATGTTACATATTTCGTTAAGTTTTGTTTCCAACTATATTAAGACTGTGTTTCGAGAAATTTACGATTTTATTCAAGCTGACGGCCTTTCAGTGGCGTCACGTCCCCTTTACCTGAAAAGATAAACGTTACTAGCCATTCGACTGGTTGATGAAGCTATTTGATTACAGCTCTGCGTGACTGCATGATCACATGCACCACATGACATCAGCTACACTGGCTATATGTGTTGTGAGGTCATATCATATCAAGTGATGTTATTTGTGGCTCTTTCAGTTGAGCGAAATAACATTAAGTGAATTTGTGTGAACAAACCTCCACAATGAACGCGACCGCTTTTGTGACACTTCTCCAAGGTGTCGTCTAACTACATCTCGTGTCGGTTTGATTTTGAAATCTGATTTCATATGTTCGTTTTTTTTTTTCATTAGCGCATTGCTTCCAAAAAAAAAAAAAAAAAGTACCAGTAACGCTGTGTTTCGCTTCCCTCAGCCTCAGCGAGAGCTTCTTCATGGTCAAAGGCGCCGCCCTTTTCCTCCAGCAGGGCGGCAGTGCAGAGGGACCAAAGACCCCGACCCACCACAAACATGCCGGTAGGAGCAGACGGTCGCACACAGCACAGCTTTTGTTTCTTGTTCTTTTGCCCGTGCTCCCCGCGCGCGAGCTCCAGACAAAAGAAGCGATATTTGCTGAGGAGGCCGTCCTCGCGGTGGGCGTGTCCCGCCTTCATTCCAAGCAGCTGTTGCGGCAGCTGTCGAGCAGTTTAAAGCCGTTTTAAGAGACACATCCAAACAGCGTCTATGGGGCTACATCATTGCCATAAGCCTCAACGCTCAAACGGGATTTATTGCTCAAATCCGGAAATCGCGAAGCGCTTGTCCTCTTAGGCCGCACGCGCGCAGAGGAGCGATGAGAAAGACGTCACACATGCGGCGCGCCGTCACGCGGACGTAAACACGGAGGCCGCCGCAGTCGGCGTTCACGGTTCCGTCCTCTAGCCGACGTGTGCGTGGAGCAGGCTTCGCCGAGGATGAGAAATGAGATGGAGAGATAACTGTGTAATCATGGCCCTTCGAGGAGCAAGCTACGTCTCCTCATCAGTATGGCGGCTGCCGGCTTCAACGCCGGCCCTCCCTTAAGTTTCAAGCCGCTGTGTGGCTGCGTTGTCAGAGCTGTCAGGCAGCTGCAACGGCTGGCAGCCGGAGCAGCCTCTCCGAACGGGGCCCGGGACGCCCACCGCACGGGGTCCTAAATCCAATAAAAGGTCACATGAAAAGGTCGGGATTCCGTCGGGATTTGTGCCTTCCCAACGCAGCTCCGTCTCTTTGGGCCACGTCGGCTCGGAGCGTGAACGCTGCCATATAAAGCTAATGAGGATTGATCCTTTCTGTCTGCAAGTCCTTTGCTGAAGAACGTAGCAGCTTCATCGATCATCGCACCCGTGTCACCAGACAGATGTGATGATCTTCTGCCGTTTCAGAGGACGCTGGTGTGGCACCAAACAATCTCCACTAGGGGGCAGTATTCATCCGCCGATTGCGGTGAAGCCTCCAGACTGATCACGTCATGCTGTGTTTATGTAAAAAAGGAAGGGTCATCTCCAGTTTACAGACAGGCCTTCGCCTCGTTTTCCTGCTATTTTTCATTGTTTCTCTGACTGTGGCGAAGACGAGCTCGGGGAAAGAGGGAGACAGGCGATGATTCAGCATTTCCTTTTCCAAACACCACATCCCAACATCTTATTATTCCCCCCCGAACTAATCGCTTTGCCGGATCAGGTTTGATCTCCTCCATTTGACTCGCTTTACTGCACCTCTCTCTCTCTCACGTCTCGCCTCCATTTCTTCATCCTCCAATGAGAGGTGATTTTCCCCCCAGAGCTTTCTCTCTGTCTTTTTGACTGCACCGTGACACCGTACTCTCCACAGTGGCCTTAATCTAGTCCTGCACTGCACTGATCAGATCATCCTTTTCGAGGGGTTATCAGGTCTGCAGTGGCCCCCCCCTCAGAGATCCAGATGCACTGAAATAGACCAGCTTATGTTTTAACAGGAGTTCTGAAGTAGAGTTTTGTACACTTAGCATCCTGCAGACGCATTTGTTCATTTGACTATGTTTGCGTTTGTGGTTGTAGGCCCAATGTAATGACTCATGTGGGTCATCCGTGTAATTAAGGCTTAAACAAACACGCAGGCATGATTAAAATGATTTTTTTTTCCCCTAAAATGCACACTGTTACACTTGTTCTAGTCTTGACCCATATGGGAAGGAAGCTGATTGAGTTTGATGACCAGATCCAAGAAATTCCTCGAACAAGAAGCAATATTTGATTATTGGGAGAAGTAGCAGGAACAGGTTGTGATTAAGATAACACACACACACACGCACACACTCATCCAGGCTAATATTGTATTGGCAGAATAATGTGTTAAATCTCATGGATACGTATTTTGTCTACAACTAACCAGCCACAAGTCAGGTCAGCGCTGGCGGTGTGCTTCAGAAGTACGACCTTGCTTTGAGTGCTTGAAGCCAGTTAACAGTCTGCGTCAGCAGTTGGAACTAATTCGCCAAACTCGGCGCAAACAAACATAATCCAAAAGCGTCAATCACAATCATCTCATCTAGGTAGTAAATGCACAGGACGGAGGAAATGGAGTGTCTTTGTTCAGATAAGTCTGTAAAAAAAAACGCATGACCGACCAAAAGAGGACGCTGAATATTTAATTTACCAGCTCTCACGGTTTATGTCACGGCCTCTCCATAGCGGCGCTCTGCATTGATCACTTGTATGTCTCTGTCCCGGCGATGGCCAGTGACAGCTGCACAACATCACAGGAATTCCTTCGAGAGATGTTCATCAAATTTGGCCTAAACATCCCCATGGACGCGAGGATGGACTGATTAGATTTTGGCGGACACCGGTCATTGTGACTTAATAACTCGCGTATTGATTAGGGTAAAATCTCAATTTGATGTCTAACTAAAAGGTTTGGAATGGGAGCGGTGAGGGCAGCGATGGGAGCGGAGGTCGGGGCGGCTGCCGGCGCCACTTCTGGGCCTTTGTGACCATCAGAATACATTTGAGCTCCAGGCAACTTCATGGTAACGACCCCAATGACTCTGTCCAGCGGCAGCCAATCAGAATGAAGAGGTGCGCAGAGAATCTTGCAGAACACCAAGGTTTAAGAATTTGGTTCCTGCCGTTAGTTCCTAATCACAATGAACAGATAATCGGTGTTCAGGTTATAAATGATGTGTTCTTGTTTGTGCGCAGCGACATGAATAAGATGTGCCTCTTGACGAGAATCAGTTACGGCATTAATTATTAATGTCTTTAGCAATTGTCTTACAACAACTACAACAAACATGACGAACCGTTTACTTAGAGGTGACCGCCACCGCTTCGACAGGCCTCCACCTTCAATAACAGAATAATCTGATATAATCTGATGAAGTGGTGATATTTGTACTATTCGCAGGTGACTTACCTCAACACCTGCAGGTCATGTTTAAGATCCTCCGGTCTGAAGATCGCATCAAGCTGGTCAGTATAACTCATACGTAGTTTTGTTTACTGTGGCACAATTTGTGGGTCTGGCGGCGTAACGTTTTGCGCAATAAGTGCTGAACACCGACCAAACAGCACTAAATATTATAATTCAAGCCCTCTTTCTTTACTCCACAGGCTGTACGTTTAGAAAGCGGCTGGTCGGAGCGTGTGCGCTACATGGTCGTTATCTACACCAACGGCCACCAGGATACAGAGGAAAATATCGTCCTGGGAATGGACTTTACAGAGAAGGACAGGTAGTTAATCTCTCTGCGAGTTAAACATTTTGTACATATTCGCATCTGATTATTGGCTTTTGCTTAAACGCTATTCTTTAATTTTCGGACCCTCAGTAAGAGTTGCTCTATTGGGATGGTGCTACCTCTGTGGAGTGATACCAACATTCATTTAGATGGGGATGGGTAAGTCACAGTTTGTCCTTGAATGCAGTTAAGACTCGGTTGGCTCTGTCTGTCAAATGAATGATGATCAAGCTCTGATGTAGCTCTAATTCCTAATTTTCTGTGTGACTAAAACAGATTTTTTTTTTTTTTTTTTTTTTTTGTAAATGGAATATTCCTGCACACTCACACACACACACACGCGCCCTTGAATGGTTGCGGATTTATTTTATTTCTCCCCTCTCTGGCTTTTATGTTTTTACTGACCCCCAGTGGCAGGGGAGTGAACTACATGCGTTTCTCTGTGCATGCGTGAGAGCAGTTCTTGCTGACCTGTTAACATTGTCTCTGTAAGCTGGAGGAATGTTCCACAGGTTGCCGTCCTGAATAGTCCCACGAACGAGCCCCGTCCACTCTGTGTTTACATCCCGCCCCCCCTCCCCCAATCACTCTTCATCTCCACCCAAACTGATCTTCCCCTGTCCTCCTCCTCTTCTTCCTCCTCCTCCGCCGCCGCCTGCTCCTCCGCCTCCTCTTCGCCAGAGGCTTCAGTGTGAACACAGCAGCGCGGTCACATGTCTTCAAGCCTGTGTCAGTGCAGGCCATGTGGTGAGTGGATCCTTGATGTTCACCTGTTGTTTTGCGCGCGCGCGCGCGTTTGTGTGTGTGTGCTGGTGTGTGTAAGCTTGGATAAGGACGATCAGGAGACCCAGATTCAGGGGACGTGCGCCGCCTTAAAGATTTTCCGATCTCCCACCCTGTTTCCTGTCATGGTTACAGGGGATATACACCAAGATCGACTTAAAAGACTGATATGATCTTCGTTAAATCAGCCCATTTTGACCGTTTTTATTTGTGCAGCGTGAGGATACAGTGCGATGAGTGTAGCCTCTTACCTGAAGTCTAGCACACAAAGGTGGAGACACAACCTCTACATTTTATGTCCGGCTTTGTTGCTTTGGACACGGCAGCCTAACATAAACAAGATTCGTGTAACAGAGGCTATGATTCTATTTTCATCATAGCCGTGCAAAAGCACATGGGGCACAGTTACTGTTTGGAACTGCTGTTTCTGGCACATGCATCCAAAGAAGAGGGTGGGACATTATCTTGATTTGTTTGTCGGAGGAATTTATGAAAATGTATATAAATGCATGTGAATGTTTGAAACTATCTGATCAGTGGAAAAGTTACCTTTGTGTGGAAAAGTATGTATCCTTCAATTCGGTTTAGTTTTCAATGTACATTAAAGTAGCCAACAGACATAAAAAAAGACATCCATAAGGCTTGTACCTCACAGTTGAGATAAAATACCTGTGAACCCTTTTTATGGGTTCCTTGATTCTCCTGTAGTTATTACATGTCACATTTGATTCAGAAGAAGCTCGAGCTTCAGAGTGGGCTCATTTAAAGTCACAATTTTATATTTGCTGCGTCTTAAAATGGCCTAAAGCCTATATAAGTGGCCTTGGTGTCAAAAGCACAGCGGCTCAATCCGCTGTACTGGCATTAGAAATAATGGGTGGTGAAAGTGAAGGGCAGCCCCTCCCCTCAACAACACAGCTGAAGTGCCCTTGAGCCGGGCTTCTATCCCCACAAATGCCCCCCCCGGGGCTGTTAAGCAGCAGCTGCTCACTGCTCCAATGTATGTGTGCGTGTGTAATACGAATAAAGAATGTACCAGAAATTCATCACAGCCACATGTACTTTGGAGCATCTGAATGCCCAAAAGAGATAAGACACGGCTGCAAAGCTGAGAAACTCCACTTCACCCAACTCTCCGAAGCGAATGGATTAAATCATTTAATCAGCAGCTCGCCTTTAGCCGGCGGCGCTTTCAACAGCGTCGGGTATCCGAGCTGTTGACGTTAGCAGGGGAGAAGCGCAGAGGAAGCGCTGCGATGTCTGCAGTGGCGGTGCTGCACGGAGCCTCCAGTGGAGGGATTCTGTTGAGTTTCCCTAGATGACGTTCCTCGACTGTTTATGAGCACAGCTCTTGCGGGAGCGTTTGCGCTGACCTCCGGTGCCGCCGCTTGCTCAAAGACGACACACACTGCCACCCGCTGGTCAGTTGTCAGCATAACACACCGCATGCGATGTCAGATTCCGTCTGCGCTCTGCTCCTGTCGCGTCGCGCCCGTTCGGTTGATGGCGGTTTCAGACGGCCTTTGCTCCGTACCCTGCAGGTCTGCCCTGCAGGTCCTCCACAAGGCGTGCGAGGTGTCACGGCGCTTCAACTACTTCCCAGGGGGCATTGCTCTTACATGGATGGCCTTCTATGAGAGCTGCATCACCTCAGAGCAAAGCTGCATCAATGAGTGGAACGCTATGACCGACCTGGAGACCACCCGGCCCGATTCACCCACAATGCTGGACCGGTGAGACCTAACAGGCCGCCTGCGGTAACATCATCATTATTCAAATCTGATATCGTTTTTCATTGTACTGGAGGTGGATTGCGTGTCAGTCCGACCTGACCTGACCTGACCTGACCTGGTGTGTGTGCGTGTCCACAGTGAAGCAGTTACTATCATTTCCATCCAGTGATGCATTCACCTGTGTGTGTGTGTGTGTGCGTGTGTGCGCGTGTGTAGGCCCACCGAACGAGAGAGAACAGAATGTCTCATTAAGGCCAAGCTGCGCAACATCATGATGTTTCAAGACCTGGAGAATATCACTTCCAAGGAGGTGTGTACGTGCCAAACTTGCTCTGCATCCAGCTCATTTTTCGCACCGACACGCTCGCTTATGCAGCAGGATCCCGCTCTGTGGAAAGCCAGCTGCCTTCAAGGAGAGCAGCTGCAGCGCTATCAGGCTGAGGGGGACAAAACGTAGCCGCAATGAAAGGGTCACATTTTATTGGCTTGATGTTGCCGGTCTGCCCGCGTCAGCCTGACACGGCTTCTTCAGATCGGACTGGCACGTCTTTAAATTGTAAATGTATATTTTTCCCCCACAGTTTGTCACACAAGTTGACCTTAGTCGCCTTGCCAGTTCATGTAGTTAATTTTTAAAGATAAATAGGAAACCAAGTGTTAATACATGACTTGCAGCAAGAACTTTGGAAAGTGGACTTAAACTCTTGCAGGTATATTCCGCTGTAGATAAAGTGGTAAATTGTTTCATGCTTCACGCTCGTCCTCAGATCCGTAATGAGCTGGAGCAGCACATGAGCTGCAACCTCACCGAGTACAAGGAGTTCATAGACAATGAGATGCTTCTGATCCTGGGCCAGATGGACAAGGCCACGCTCATCTTCGACCATGTGTACTTGGTGAGGAAAATGGGTGCCCTCGTTTTTTTCTGCTACTTTTTCACGTTTTTTTTTTTTTTTAAGGTGGATATTTACCACATATCCTAGCATTTAATTAGCCTTTAACCTACGCGGTATATCTGACAGTTGTTGTTTTTTTTCTCTTTGCAGGGCTCCGAGTGGAACGCTTCAAACCTGGAAGAGCTCCGTGATTGCGGGTGAGCTGATTCCTTAAAATTAACGTGCCTACGTTGTTCCTGACTCAGTGCTGAACATGTTGCTCCTGTACAATCTCCATTAAGTCTTATCCGGATATTTGGCTCCTGGTTTGATGCGCTGATCTGCCCTCTGGCTAGTCAAATGGAACACAACTCACATCTGTTGTTTGAACAATTAGTTACATTCAGAGTCATTAAAAAAAAAAAAAGGTATATAATCAGCATTTTGAAAAGTACAGTCAGACAAAGTGATGCATCTTTAAATCCCATCTGTGCTGGAGATTTTAGTTCATATAAGAATGTTTACGTTTATCACGCCAGTAGAATTAACGGATCAATATCCTGATCAGTGTTCTAGTCTTAAACAAGTAGTAAAACCTGAGTTGCAGCGACTAGTCAGTCGACTTAAAATTCCACTTGCTAGTTACATTGAGAGTTGATAAATATTTAAGTCATTTTTTCCAAGCAAAGAAGCAAAGACCATTCGAGGTTTTTTTTCCCGTTAGTGAACCGAATGTCTTTAAGTTGTTGGTCGTGACATTTGAAAGCATCTCCTCGGCTGCGGGAAATTACGACATGGATGTGTCATTTTTTTTTTTAACTACTTCATGCAATTCATTCAATTGATTGAAGACAACTAGAATGGTGCTCTGTCTCGTGTATCGTCCTCATATTCCAGGGGACTTCCAAGAGCCAGATTTGCCCCTAAACTTAATGTGTTTTCCCTTCACCTGAGCTGCACCACGTTCCACGAAAAACACCCCGATTACTGGTTTAATCCAGCTGACAGATGGACACTTGGAGAGCACAGACCAGTTCAAGTGTAAAGAAACAGGCCTTTTTTTCCCAAAAGTTTAATGGATCAGCCCCAGGACTGAATAACTTCTCCCTCGGTCAATGCTATACCCCTCCATCAAATCTGATGAAATTCAGCCCAGTAGTTTTTGCATAATCCTGCAAACAAGCGTGCAAGGTTGAAAAGCACCTTGGCGGAGGTAATAAAAAGCAGATTAATGGCTCTCAGTCACACAGTGAATCAGTGTCAGTAGATTTTAGTCCGTCAGAGCTGATGTGTCTTTGTCTTGGTTCCAGAGTGGGTTACATCCTGAACGTCACCAGAGAGATTGACAACTTCTTCCCCGGGATGTTCTCTTACCACAACGTCCGGGTGTACGACGAGGACGCCACCGACCTGCTGGCCCACTGGAACGACACCTACAACTTTATTGTCAAAGCCAAGTGAGACGCTACACATTAAAAAAAAAACCACAAAAAAACCCCCCAAAAACGTCAATCTTTTTTCTTGTAAGGATTAGAAAGTAAAGAAAAGGGTCCGCTTTCAGGAGGAAACTACTATATTTGCCTTTTTAAACTTAACACCAGACATCGTTCAAGAAGTTGCAGCAGAAGTCTGCTCCCGGAGGACTTTGGTAATTAGACGGGGTTTTTTTTTTACAGCGATGACAGATTGAGTGTCTCGTGTTCTTCCCCAAGTACAAGCGCCGCGATCACACAGGGACACATTTTTCTCCTGCCGAATCGCAAGACACAGTTACGTCAGTATTCATGAGAGAGAACCGATATCTCGCCGGTTGCTATGCAACTGTCCAAGCGTGTTAATCTGAAGTTAAAAAAAAAAAAAACGAGAGACTTGCAAAAATGAAAATAGGCCAAAAGATTTGAAGTTTGATTTCAAGTTTAATAAAAATTAATTTCCATCATCATTGTTCACGGTGCCTCTGCACTCCGTCTTCAATATCACTAACCGGATTCATCAAAGCTGAGATTTGTGTTTTTTTTTCCGTTCTCTCCAACAGGAAG
>CAAKHG010050115.1:7882-25510 GCA_901007715.1 Dactylopterus volitans
GGGGGTAGTGTGGCCGCAGAAGGGTGTGGGAGGGGGGGTAGCTCGCTGGAACTGGTGGCTGAGGAACTGGTGGCGTTGGGTTAATTATCTTTCATTCAGTAGGAGGAACTATAGGAATCAGCTGATGGCTACTGACGGGGAAATAATCTTTATTGACGAAATGGACCTGTGAAAGGCAATTTAACTTATGGAGCAGATCCAGTCATTTCTTTGCCCATTTAAAGAACTGCCAGATTAGTTTGTTTTTCTTCCACAGATTGATTAACTCCCAGGAAATATTGCAAAGAATGTCATATTTCGATGATGAAGATGGTGAAATTCTTGATTTTCGACCATGTAAATTAAACAAATAACATAAAACCAAAAGGTGCACGATAAACTTAGCTCAAACAGTACTTCAGCAACATGAATCAATTACATGTTTAGAAAGGAGTAGGAAGAAGTATAAACATAGATGCTCCTACCCCTTTTTTTGATTTCTAATAGTTATGGAAATACATCCAAACATATGTGATGATCTCAGTTGTGGATTTACTTGGAAGGCGTGTGTGTGTGTGTGTGTGTGTGCGTGTGTGTGTGTGTGTGCTCCCTGAGTTCCCTTCTCGCGCTTATAAGAACATTACTAACGTCATTGCTGATGATCTGTGCCAAAAGGTCTAATAGGGCCAAAAATTACGAAGAAACTTTAATAGTTAAACTGTTACTGAAACGGCCCACTGTTCACATCCATATCAATATAAAGGGAATCTTTGTGTCGCAGCAGTAGGTGTGTGTGCGTGCGAGTGTGTGCGTGTGTGTGTGTTTTTGTGCGTGTGTGCATTGTCCCTGTGTGTTAATGGTGTACAGCAGAAAGGCGTTTACTTGCTCTTGTACTCCAGAAAGTCACAGTCACAGCATGTAGCTCTTTTTTAGTTTATATGTGCAAAAAAAAACAGAAACATCTGAAGCATTTTTTTCCCGCCTACCAGTGTTGTAAATGTGCATATACATAGAGACAACCAGCAAAAAAAAAAATTTGACGTTTGATTGGTCTGAGGGTGTCGAGGTAATGCAGTGACATCACCCCCCCCCGCCCCCCTCCTCCATTGTTTTCTCCATCTAAACTGCATGTTATGAGCAACCCGCCGAGGACGGAATGTAGCTCGGGGATGTTATGGGAAATTGTTCGCAGGGACGCACACACACACACACACACACGCACACACACACACAAGCGTTCACGTGATGTCTGCAGTCGTCAGGGTGGATTCTTCACATTGTTGCAGGTGAAGTTTTCCCCTGGTAAAGTCTGATCCAGGAGACGGGCTTTAGGGGGCCGGGTCGAGGTCCAGCTGCCGGCCTGTGATTTAGAATTCTCCACTATAATCTAACACTCCGCCTTGCAACACTAACCTTCATTTCATGCGTGGGGGTGGACAAGTTGTTTAAACTGCCAGAACTGTTTCATCTGGTTGAGAGTTCCTCGCTCTTCGCATCCGACCACGTCTCAGAAGTGTGCTTTCTGTCTGTCTGCATGCCTGAGAGTGATAGTCATACGCCCTGACGAGCGTTTACCTCGGAGCGCTGCAACATGCCGGAAAATCAGAGCGCCAATTTGCGATTCGCCCGCCGCGTTAAGTAATGCACTCTGTACATCTGGACGCCCTCGCCCCCTCTGAGGAGCTATGAAAGTCGGGAGCCGCAAACCGCCGCGGCGCCTTCAGGAGAGGGAGGGGCGGCCGGAGCAGAGCGAGTTTACGGCAACGCCGTGCGCACGGCAGCGGGACATAAATGCGCGGAACCCGTTTCGTCAGCAAAATTCGACGTTACGGGTCCCCCAGACCCCGGGGCAGCCTTTGGCATCACCGCTTTGGTGGCAATACGTCGCCCCCTGCTGACTTGGAGCGTGGCTCATATGAGACGCTAGTAGCTAGTTAGCGTCATCACCGTGTGCAAGCTGAAACCACTGCAAGTCTCTGAAAGCAAAATTTGCTGTGTGGGGGTTATTTGTCGGATGTGATCTTGCAAATTTCTTGCAGACTCTTTATTTTTTTTTTCTTTTTCAGTTATTCGTCTTTTCACTTAGTAGAGTGTGATTTGAGTTTTACTTGATTACTCACTTACAGATTGTGCTGTATTTTCATTCGCTTTGCAAACGTGTCGGAAAACAACCAAACAAACAAACAAACCCCATCAGTCAGAATGACATGTGGCCAATTCATCCTCTCTTTTGTGAACACCCGCCAACACGCACACACGTACACACACTGTACACTTATCGGCCTTCCAGCTGTCTGGGTGTGTGTGTGTGCGAGCTGAAAGGCCTTTCTTTCTCTCTTCAGGAGCAGCAGGGCTGTGATTGGCTCAAACCCCCCCCCCCCTCGCCCAGCACGTTACACTGCTCTCCTGACCTCGACATATGGCCCCGGAGGACCCGGGTCCAACCCTCTCTGACAGCTGCACGGACGCTCACACACGTGCTCCTCCTGGATCCGGGCGCCTGCGTGAAATAAGCCCTTGGCTGCGATGCGCTTCGTTTCAGAACGCGGCTTCGAAGTTGGTAGCGCCTTTAACTGTCTGTTGCATTGACACGTTCTCCTCCTCCCATCCATCACCACGCTCCCAGGCAATAAAAATATCTAAAAAAAAAATACATTTGTCCGTTTTATTAGCGAGACGTGTTTTGGATCGCGTTTGATTCAGCGCACGATCACGCTCCTCCTTGGCAGCGCCTGTGTTTTCCTTTCCTCTCAGCCGGATATCTAAGAATACTTTTGTGATCGGAATCATAAAAATGTTGGAGGAAAAACAAGAGAAGTGTAGTAGATCAGTCGTCAGAGTGATGCCCCGATCGGGCCAGATCAGGGCTTCAAGTTCCCCAGCGACATGTGAGATGCCTGTTAAAGGTGGGAACAGTTGTGTGTGTGCGTGTGTGCGCGTGTGTGTGTGTATGTGTGTGGGGGTCCCATCACATGCCACTTATTGCACCATGATAGGAGATGGAGGCTGCAGATAATGAAAGCAGAGTAAAGTCCAAAGCAAACACGCATGTCCTTTTTTTTTTTTTTCCCCCTTTTTTTCTTGCTTACTGGCGTTGACTCAGAGCGCCGACTGTTAGAGCCGCGGCCAATGTCAACACGGCCGCTGGGTCAGCCCGATATTGGAGGTTAACGGGCGCGCAAACATCCGTAAAACTTAAAAGACTCTGGGAGTGATGCCGACTTAATTGCTTTGTTTTGCGCCGAGGGCTAGCCGGCTATCTCCGGCTTATCGGCCCATCTTGTCTTACCAATTTCTGTTACCGGCACTCCTACGCCAAGCTTCCCGCGAGTCTGACGCACGCTTTCCAGCCCCGAAAAAAATCGGTCAGTCAAACACAGCCTGGGACCTGATTGCGTTCGCCGCCATGTTGAGAAATTAAGCTAAGTGAACCGACTGGAGAACACCAAAACAGACACTTCCTGTAGCCCCTGATTTTTTCAAGAGGACGGGCATTTATCTCCATGGCATCTGAAGAATGGTCCCTCCTCTTCCTCCTCCTCCTCCTCACGGCCTTGTGCGTTTTCATTTTTGTTTGCCTTCTGGGAGGAAGGAGGGGTCACTTGGTCTCCTAAGTAGTCGGCTTCTTCACTCTAGCCTGGCCAGAGACGTAGAAGAAGAAGAAAAAGAAGAAGAAGAAAAGTCCTGCTTTGAGTGACGCTTCTCCCAATTGAAAACAGGAACCGCGACAACACAGCTGACACGTAAAATGAGAAGTTTCCAGTCATTAAAAAAAAGGAGGGGGTGGAAATTAGTTCCTCGCATTATACCGTGCCGCTACATGTTCTGCATTTTTGGTAGCGGAGCCGAATCGGGCGCAAACCTCAAACACTCCTCAAATGTCAGAACACAGCGTCCCTGCGCTCGCCCTTCTCACACGCTCGCGAGGAAACGCGCCAAAAACAAAAAAAAAAATGCTTGATGACGTTTTTTTCAGCGCCGGGGCAGCGGCGTCTGCGTGTGTTTCCCATCTGCTCTCCATCTACCACTTAGTTTTTTTGTTTTGTTTTTATTGTTATGGTCATATAAAGGGTACATGAGCATAAAATGCTGCATAAAAAGTTGAATTCTTCATGACATTCTTGCTCTGTTAAATGCTGTTTTTTTTTCCGGCTTCTCTTTTAGTTTCACTTTTGCTGGGTTTTGTGTGTGTGTGTGTGTGTGTGTGTGTGTGGTCTCGCTTGATGTGCGTGAATATTCATATCTATGATTTATGGGCTGCATTAACGGGCCTGTCACTGCCTCGATCACATGAGTCGGGGTTCCACAACAACCCCTCACGGAGGAAAATGGATGTAATTACAGGCATAGGAGAGCAAAAACAAACAGAGGGAATCTCTAATTCCTTTTATTTGGTTGAATTCTTTTTTTTTGTTTTTGGCGTCGATCTTAAAACTCGTTCAGCCTGAGACTTTGACAACTGTTGCACAGACATGAGCAAATACATGTGGAGGGAGAGCCGCGCCAAGCGGCTTATGTGACCCTGCGGGATGAGCTCTCGTCTCCCGCCAGGCGTTAGCCGGTGACACCGGCAGAGGACGGCGGGGCCGGGACGTGTGTAAAGACTGGGAGGAACAACCCAGGGCAAAGACCACGCACTGGAAAGAATGACGGCCGAGGAGCTGGAGCCTTGTTAAACGCTCCCAAATGGCTGCAGAAGCCGCTCCGGTTATTCCGGGTTCTGTTTAATGCAGTGGCGCCACCTGCTGGCTGAAAGCACACACAGCTGTTTAGAATAAAAGGTTGACACAAAAACGTTTTCCTGGGAATTGTGCACCACTTTTAAAAAATATATATATATATATATATAATCTGAAAAGGAGAAACTGCTTTTTTTCGTTGTAACTGCATGAAACAGTTTAAATTTTTGATTTATATATATATATATGTGTGTGTGTGTGTGTATTTTGCAAAAGGACCAATTGCTTATCTTTCCGACTCTTGTTTGGTCAAAATTCACCTATTTCAGTCTGTCTATTTGCATTTCCCACATTAGTAAATTAAAATTAGATTTGCAAAGCAAAAAAAAAAGAAAAAAAGAAAAAAGAAAAAAAGGAGTCGTCCAATGATATTATTCAGTAACAATATTTTATCCCTGACTTAATGAGGTGTCATCAACGTTCTCATGCATTGTTCAAATGCGGCAGACATTTAGTGTTAATTCCCGTTTGCATGAGGAAACAAAGTGTAACTGTGGTTGCATTTCTGTCGCGCTGGAAGGATCGCAGCTGTGTGTCGAAAATATGGCGCTAATAAAAAAAAGCTTGGATACAACACACGACTTTGCTTCCACGATGGCCTCGCCCTCTCGTTAATCTGCAACAGCTTTGATGCGTGGTACAATTGCAGTTCTAAAGATGAAATGAAGACAAGCCTAAATAACAGGACTAAAGGTACACGCATAAAAGTCATTTTATTGGTGAGTGGGGGAAAAACTGTAATTAAGTTAATTGTACAAGTCTCCTTAGCGTTAGGTTAGAAATTGCTTCGCAATAAAAGCATTTAGTGGCAGCTAAGGCCTGCAAGGGTAATAAACCCCCCCCACAAAACTCCACTGTCAGCAAGCAGCTCAGCAATGAACTATTTTTAATTTTGTTCTTGCTAGAAAACTGGCTACAGTCATTTAGGCCGTCCGAGAGCAAGCTTCGGTTCCCCCGGCTGAGAGAGGAGCATCGTGAATTCAAAACAGATTCACGTCTCGGCGTGTTCAAGACGATAAAACATCTGCGTTCTCAATTTGTCGGCTAATAAGCGGCACGGTTTTCGAATCATTCGAGGGGCTCGGCCACAGTCGACGCTGCAAGCGAAAAACACTAAAACACGTTTTGTTGCGTGAAGTGTTTTTTTTTATTTATTTTTTTATTTCCGTTAGTGTCAGGAAGAAGCTCGGAGGCCGACTGCGACTTTGATGCACAGAAACCAAACACTGATTTAAGCTTCCATTCATTTTTTTTTTTTTTTTTTTAAAGGCAGATTACAATCAAATCTTTTGAAACGGCACATGACCTGACCATGAAATGATGGCACAAAGGTGACAGAAATAATAATAAATAATGAATGGAGAGAGAAAATAAAAAAAACGTGATGATGTTAAAATTAGCTCGGTTGACCCCGGTGAACAACGGAGGTCATCTCAGCCCGGCCTCGGCGTGAGCTGGGACTTCTGGGACCTCGATTCTCCGGTGCTCGGCTTGAGAAGGGAATCGGGTGTTTGTGCGGAGACGAAGTCCTGGAGGGAGAATCGCTGCACCCGCGCGGCGCAGCTCGGCGCCCGGACCTGAACCCGACACGCGTGTGCACATCGCTTGCTTTCGCTTTTCAGTGTTACGTAGATGTCCAGAGACGGAGAACCACATAACAATGGATGCATATGAGCCTTATTTGTTTTTTTGTAGTCCAATCGCTCAGCGGGATTATGCAGAGTGGGAGGGATTAAAAGTGACAGGCACTGACAGGCCACACACACACACGCGCACACACACACACACACTGACACACACACTGTAGCTGGTCAATCTAACGTACTCTCCAGCCTCTGTAGTATATCGAAAAGGATATTTCTTGCTCATCTATATATACCAAACTTCCTGCTCTCGATACACTTAAAAAAAAAAAAAAAATATCAACAGAGGATGAAAACCGAAAAAGAAATACTTGTATATTCAGTACATGGTAAAGAAAAATAAACGCTATACAGTATGAGGGAAAAAAAAATATACAACAAATAGTGAGACACTTCCTCAAGAGACGGTCATCTCTTAGTTTAGCGGATCCAAACAAACACACACTGAACGTCTCACCTTCAACTTTCGTTCAACATTCGACAATCAGAATAAGCCCCCCCCCCCACCCGACCCCCGCGGAGACGTCCCAGGTGTCCGAAGAGGAGCGATAGAGGGTTCTGATTTACAGTAATGTTCTTCATAATTTCAACGTACCGAACAAGTCTAAAGGAAATCTGGAGGAAAAAAGAAAAAATCTTATAATTTCAGTAAATGACCGCTTCTATACTCAGCTTACATGTGGAATGCTTAGAATCAAAAGTAGCTTTGAAGACGTGAAACGAATCGAAACAGCATCAGGTCAAATGTCTTTGTTTTTTTTGTTTTTTTTAATTATTTTTTTTGTCTTTTTATTTTTAAACCCTACGTGGAGGAGCATTTGAGTCCCACCACCGCACCGAGCAGCTTTCATGAATTCTCGATTGCAGGCTCGGACGCATCCCAGGTTGGGATGACCTCATCCCTGCCTGACGGCCCCCGAGGACGCGCCAGCGACGTGCGCCCACAAGTGACGCCCCGCGGTCCACCAGTAGCCCACCTCCTTGGTCAGTGCTGTCCCAGTCCAGTGAGTATTCACAAGCACTTTGGAAAGCATGCAGCAATAACAATAACATACGCCAGATTACGACAACGCTCTGAGCTAAATCCAAATCCCGCGCGAGCTTTTTGCGGGCGGGTTTTATGCCTTTCCTTTCGTTTGTTTTTTTTTGTTTTTAAAGTTAGTTCAAACCGTCCGCTTTCCGTACAAAAAAAGGCCACTGAAATGTTTAGCGTGATGACGTTAAAACTGAATTTAGCCCTGAGAGACGATTAACAGCACCGTGAGGACATCGAAGAAACGCGGAGAGAGCGAACAAAACAGAGGCGGTTTGTCGCCTCCTCGCTAATACAGCATCACACATACCTCATCTTTTATGTACACCCCTATCAGCTGTGTGGATGAACCCAGAGCTAAATTCAAACTAATACAGAAACCTTAATTTACCTATCCGCTCAAAAGTCTAATATTGGCCTACGATATCTCGCGCGCAAGGCGGCGACAGAGCACGCTCAAAAAAAAACAAAAAAAACTTTCTTCTTTTGCAAACACAAAACATGTTTATGTCTTCTTTTTTTTGTGCCCTTCGACGTAGAGGAATGACAAAACTAAAATAAATAGACGCGGCGTGGGCCTCCTAAGATAAGAAACGGCCCCTTTCCTTGCCAATAACTCAATAACTATTCAGTGTTTTGTTGCCTGAGAATCTGTACACAGTTATGCTGAGATACGTAAATAACTAATGGCATCAAACAAAAAAAAAAAACAAACAAAACAAAACAAACTTTCAATTAAACTGCGGCGGCAAGAGGTCTTTAACACTGAGAGGAATGATTGGAGGAGGCTGTTGCTCCCGCACATTTGAGGATCCACCTCTCTCTATGTCCCGTGTCAGAGTCTCAGACCCAGTACTGGTTCTTTTTCAAGGCCGGATTCGTTGTCCGACAGTGCTGCAACAGCTCCGGGTCCGCATCCTTGGAGTCTATGTTGGACATGGGGATGTTGTTGGCCGGGTCAGTTTTGCGGAAGGTTTCTGCGCTGGCCACCTCTCCGTTTTTGGGCTTGGACGCCGCCGTCTGGACGTTGTGCTTGCCCGTCTTGTTTTTGCGGATTAGGTAGTAGGCCAAGATGGCTGCCAGGAGCAAGAGGAGAAGGATCACCAGGATGGGTATGAGAATAGACCAGAAGTTGCCGCGCCGGGAGACCACGGGATTCTTGTGAGTGTCGGGGGAGGCTGTGGTGGGGGCACCTCCGTGGGGCCAGTCCATGTTGCCCCTTGAGCGAGGGCTTGCTGGGGTGGCATGGGGAGACCCAGCTGCATCGGGGATGTTGTTTTTGTCCTTTGAGGGGGCCTCCGAGGGAACCCTCAGCAGAGTAGCAGGGTAGACTCCAGAGGCATTATAGGGGCCAGTCTTAAAGGAAAGCGCACATTCCGCTGGAGGGACCCCATGGGCCTTGAGCAGGAAACGGGCCTCATCCTGAGTGACATCACCTTGAGGTCTGGTGGAGCCATTCAGGACTTCCAAAGCCACACGGCCATCATCCAAGTCCTGCTGACTGAAGGAATCCACTGGCTGGCCTGCAGCAGGACCTCCGGACCTCACAAACCGGGCCCCCCGTGGCTGCTGGATGACGGTGAACGTGGGGGACATCCTGGTCTTGTTTGCCAGGGGAGTTGCGTCCAGAAGCTTCCTGTCCAGTTGGACAAGCGAACCCTGGGGTAGGAGAGGATCCTGAGCGATGTTGGCCAGAGGCTGGACCGTGATGTTGAGGACAGATGACACGTTAGCGCCTCGGCTGCGAGCCACAAACGCGACACTGTCTCGGGGCGAGGTGGACTTCACGAAGCGAACACTGACTCGGCCCTCTTTGATCATTTTCTGACTGAAGGCAGACGTGGGCTGCCGGTCTACCATGACAGCGGCGTACTTGGGCACACTCGTGATCTTGTACAGGATGTCCTCCTCGACGGGCCCACCAGTGGTAGCTCTCAACATCTCCTCGGTCACCAGAGTCTCATCATCCCCTTGCCTCACCTTGATCTCGGGGGCTTTGTCGAGCAACAGGGTGCGAGCGAGGACCCCGATGTGGAGTGTGTGCGGCTCTGTCTGATGCTCCCCATCCGACACCACGAATTCCATGAAGCCGTCTGCGAGGCTGCCGTCGCTTTGGAAGCCCACCTGCCCGCGATTGACCATCTCCTGCGTGAAATCCGAGACGGCGTCAAATGTGAGCGTGTCGACCATCCGCCCGTTTTGGGGGGCTTTGGTAACCTTGAAGTGCACCTCATCTGGGGGACTGTCTTCGTCTTGGGTGTTGAGATGCTTCTGGGTCAGGATGGTCATTGAGCCTTGCAGCACCTCCAGCAGCATGTCTGTGGTGACGAGCTCAGGCGGGTCAGAGCCCCGGCGCTTGATGGAGATGTTGAAGACTTCCTCCAGGACTACAGACTCGGCCGGGAACGCCGCACCACGACGCTGAGGCTTCAGGCGTGCCCTGAAGGAAAAGCTGTCAGAGGGGGCCCCCGAATCGTCATGGAGATACTCCACCTCGCCCTGAGTCACGTCTTCCTGCATGAAGTATGGGGCATCGCGGGGGAGGTCCTCACCCCCGAGAGTGATGCGTCCATGATTTGGGAAGCGCTTAATCTCAAAAACCACATCCACCTCGCCCCTTTCGGACTCGGGAAGGCTGGCCAGAAGGTTGGAGGCGTCGAGGATCGAGTCATCAATCGTTCTCCCCTGCCCCTGCACGATTGCCAGACCTGATTAGAAACAATGAACACAAAAGGGGATGTTAAATGCTTGCGATTCAGTTTTCAAAGACACCTTACACCCAGTTTGGTCGTCCCCCGCTGCTGTTTAATTATTGAGCACAGCACTTTTAGGCTGCTGGCATATTAGGAGAGACAGATGGAGCAGGGGCCCCGCTTTTTGGCAGCTTCAGAAGCAGCGGTAATAAATCCCCAGAAGACTTTGGATGATTTCAGGCATTGGATAATAAAAAAAAAATAAAAAAAATTTAGACTTTAAAAAACTGGAATGAGCAACAAACTGCGGTTCTCGCGGCAACCATGAGTTTTCGCAAAATTTCACAAGATTCAGTAATGACCGGGTTGAGTTGGACTCCGGTGCTGAGAAAGACCGGGCGCACAATCGGAGTCGAGCCGCCACAGAACCAAAACAGTTCTTCAGCCTCTATGGATAACATGAACTATTAGTCTGCACAGTCTGTCCCTATATATATTTAAAAATGGTTTCCTAACATCTCTCTGGTTTAGTCCCCTCAAACCCAGCTCAGTTAATTCCTGCTTTATTTTGAAAGTATTCACTTCTTGTGTCAATGCCAGGCTTATCTCTAAACTAGAAAAAAATATACATACTGTATAATCTCTCTCTCTCTCTGTCTATATATATATAAATTGATTCCATTATGTGATCATAAAGTGAGGTGACGCTCGTTTATCGGAGGGGCGATGCCGCACGCGTGCAACTCAAGCGCTGACGGCGCCATCCCCGGCGTTCTCACCCCGGTTCTTCCACAGCTGCGAGGAGATGTTGCTGTGCGTGGCGTAATAGGAGACGGTGACGGGCAGGATGTGGCGGACGTCCGGGGCCGGCTGGGACGACAGGATGAGCTCGATGGAGTCCCTCACAACCCAGAAGGGCTCCTCGGGTATCTGGTGCTCGTAGAGGACGTCTCCAGACTCCAGCTGTTTATGAGAGGGGGAAATAAAAAAAAATCAGAAGATGGTTGAGCTTTTTTTTTTTTTTTTGGCAAAATTTGGGGGTTGCGAATTTTAGCATTTAAAGTCACGAGGAGGCGGCCGGCTCATTCTGAAGTTTACGAGCGCGGCGGTGGACCGGCGAGCTCGGGCAGCTGCAGCGGTGCGGTATTGGCTCGGCCGGACTGGGATTACTGGTTCGAGGTCGCCGTGTCCTCGGCTCAACGCCCTCGTGTCCTCCCGTGTCCTCGCTCGCACCCTCTCCGCCGCACAGAAGCAAGAATTCACGCGCGCACAAAGTGGCACATTCTTGTTTTCGCTCGGCAGAGTTTCGCACAGATCGATTTTTTAATTTTTTTTTTTATTTTTTGCTTTTCCAGGGTCAAAGGTGACAAATGGAAGTGAAAAAGATCTTTTTGGTGATGGGAAGGAGTGAGACACTCCTTACTATCATTTTATATCTCACGGCTAAGTTGCGAGTACAACACATCCTCCATTAAATTCGAATGTTTTGAATAATATTGAAGTGATTGAAACTTATGTAACCTGAATATTAACTCAAACCCCGATAGAGAGAAAAAAATAGCGTGTGTGAGCTTCATGGACAACAACCAAAGGAGCTCTTTGGAGTCGAGGACGCCCCTCTGACAAATCATGTCCTTGGAACGTCTCGGTGAAATCAATTATCCTTTTTTTTTTTTTGCGGCCAGTAATCAGAGAAAACTATTTTTGCAAGAGCGCCGCGTTTCCTGTGGAATGCTTTTCGTCTTGTCACGCGGATTTCGGGGGCAGTCCGAGTCCAGCGAGCCTTCAACACGCGACGGACAAATGAATTTGGCCATCATATGTGCGAATGCAGGGATGGAGTCACGCGTTGCTAAGGAGCAACCACTGTTGTCGTGGTGGTGGTGGTGGTGGTGGTGGTGGTACCGTGAGTGGGCCCAGACAGCACAGAAGTCTGATTAGTTGTTTGATGAGGCCCCCTGCTGGTGAGGAAGAGAAACACATCCATTCCTCATACGAAAACGCTGTTATTATTTAATCAATTTAATTAGATTTACAGTCGCTAAAAAGGTGACAGTAATTTTTGTTGATGGTATTAGGTATTTTTTGGCATCAATATTGACATATTCAACACATTGCTGCCTGTCAAAATATATATATGTGTACATATTTTAGCACCCTTTAAAAAAAGTCCAGTGGTACATTTCTGACTTAATTACTTAGTCTACATTACTGTTACAAAACATCATGGCAGCACAGGCCTTCCAGATGATGCAAGCGGAGCTAGAACAAATTGATCTCCATCAGTCTTTCCCCAATCTGTTGCGTTTAAGGTTCGTTAAATTTCAGCAGCTCAAGGTGCTTGGTCACGGATGTCGCGGTGAAAAGAGGCCAGTGTCGAGCGCATGAGGCGAGTTTTCAAAGAAATGCGACGATTAAGCGGGAAATTTCCAAGAGTTTGGATCCCTCCCCCTCCCAGCACCCGCCGCACACACTCTGAGCTCACTGCTGCATGTCATATGAGTCAAAAGGGGGGTAAAATTAATGAGGCAGCAGAAAAAAACAAAAAAAACAAAAAACAGTGCAGGTCAAGACTGGACTGGACTCGGAGCGGCGGCGGCGGCGGCCTCCTCAGCGGCGGCGGCAGTCGCTGATGAAAGCAGGATTAGCCGCATTTAAGCTATTAAAGCGTCCCCTCATATTTCTCTCTGATGATATATGCAGATGGATCGGGCGCCTTGAGCGACTATTACTGCTTAGTAACACAGAAGCGTTGGTATTAAGAATATTAAACCTGAAAGTTTGGGGTGAAAATGAATAATGACTGAACATAAAGCGGCCTTTTTAGCGCGGTGGATTATTCATGAAAAACCTGTTTTTTTTTTCTTCCCCCCATGTCTGAATCAACAAGTTGAATTTCGTTGTCTTAATATTTACCTTTTGTTTTTTTTGGGTTTTTTTTTTTTTACCGTGATAATTGACTGTTAACGATGATCAAAAGGGGCGACACGCGTCGGCTGCTTAGAAACGAGATGAAGGCAAATAAGTGATCAATGCCGGGCACGCACACACGTGAACCTCCAGACACACACACACACACACACACACACACAGACAGTAATTACCTGCGACTGGGAGAAGCGAGTAATTTCCTCGTACTGGTTCCCTCCTTTGGCCAGGATGAGTCTTCCCAGACGAGGAGGGTGGACGAGCGAGTAGCTTATCTCGTTTCCATCCTCATTTGTTACGGCTCCCAGATTGGCGCTTGTGATGGGCTGCCTTGTTCCTGTAAAAAAAACCACACACACCAGTGTCACCGAGGTTGTAAAATGTCTCATAAAGGTCTGGTCTATCATGAATGCGGCGGAGGTTATTTTCTGTGCTCAGACGTCCCTGCTGATGTCGCAGAACGCAGAACTCAAAGTGCTCCGGTCTCGACCTCAAAAGCATCTTTCCACTTACATGGTGTCTTGGAATTGAAAGCAATTTCACCTTAGTTGGTCTCGATTTAGAAACCAGCTATAAACCCCCCCCCAAAAAAAACATACATGCTGACTTACTTTATATATATATACTTATATATACGTACTTTATATATATATCTATAGAGTGCTTGAGAGCATGATATTTCAATATATTCTAGCACTTTGCAATACTGCAGCAGTCTTATATGAGCCTTCAAAGGAGTTCAATATCTCTTTCAGCGACTTTTCAGCACATTAATTCCCTACATTTATATTATCTCTCTGTATTTGACCTCCTAAGATGTTCAGGTTGACCCCAAATAATATTTCGATGTGAAGCGGCTCAGCTTTTTGTGTTACATGTTATCTTCAGAAGATGTCGGATGAGCCTCGACAGCCCTGATCTCCCTTACAAAAATTATTATTATTTTTTTTTTTGACATGCAAAGAGTTTATGGTTAAGTTTGACTAACCCCAAGGTCTTGCAAACAGATATTTTTTAAAGCTAAAACTTGGGCGTGACTCATATCTGATGAAAGCGGTCTCAACCTTCTCACTGGAATATGTGCTGCCATGGCCAATTTATAATATTTCCAATATCAACTATATATATGGGATTTGGAGCACTGCAGAATCTAAAATTAAGCCTCAAAAGGCGCCATTGCTATCTATCTATCTATCTATCTATCTATCTATCTATCTATCTATCTATCTATCTATCTATGCAAATTACACATAATTTTTTGACCACTTTTTTTGATACAGATACAAGACAGGGAAAAAGAAAAAAAAAAGCATTCTTTTAAAAGAATCAAGCCCATAGTTGTATTGCTGCTAGCGTCCCCGGCCGCTTAGAAGCTGAGGGATTTTGACATTTTACCTGGAAACACCATGAGCTCCTCCTGTGTTACCATGGTGATGGTGAGAGGCCTGGCCGTGACGACAAAGCGGTAGAGAGGAGATGTGTGTTCTCCGTCTGTCACGGTGAAGCTGAACCCACCAGACTCCTCGCCTGGGGGAGGGGGGGGGAACAGAACAGAAAAGGGAATTAATTAGATGGAGTAAATTTTAAGTGCCTCTGCTCCCATCTTTCTTACTTCTACCTTCATTTATTCTCACCACACTTATTAAATCTAACACACCACCTACACGTATAAAACGAATGGATCTGCATCTATCGTTTACACGTGGTGTCCCTTCGATTATTTCATTTGCACTTTTTCATTTGCTTTATGTGACATCGTCCTTTTACTCCTTTAATTCTTTTTTCTGCTTGTGTGTGATCTGGCCTTTTACTGCTGTTCTCATCTGCATTTATTAGCGATGACATCTTCCACTCTGCACTCCCGCCTCTTTGTTCTCTTGACAGAACTCTAAATCTTTGCATTAAGTCGGTCTTAACCGGGCTCGACCTGAGTCTTAACCTGGTCTTAACCTGGTCCCATCTGAGTCTTAATTTGATCTTAACTTGGCCCTAACTGAGTCTGAACATGGTCTAAACTCAGTCTTAACGTTTGTCATCCGTCTGCCTCGGAGCATCTTGTTGCTTTGCACTGTCCGTCAAACCACTTTGTAGGTGCTGTATAAGTTATTATTATGATTAAAATTAAAAGCACTTATTTATTATCATTACTTTGCCACTGAAGTTGTTGTAAAACCAGGCTCAGACAGAGGTTGAGGTGGACTAATATAGAAATATTCAGTATACGGAACCGAGACAGCATGACAGCTCCTTGAAATTGAAGCGGAGGTTCTCTGTCACCCCCTGGTGGCTGGCTGCAGTATAGGTGATAAACCCCAACCCCTCCATGTTAGTGGATGAGACTTGGGCTCAATTAAAGTACCAAAGTACGCTCCATATCATATCAAATATGATTTTCTGTCCGTCTAGATCATTTCCAACATGCTGATGTTTCTCCAAGCGTTAATTTTTTTTCCGATGTATTTGGTTGTTATTGGTTATTTGGTGGTAAAAACGGGTGTGTGATGTCATGACCGACAGCAGCTCAGAGTGCAACGCAGGCTGTTTTGAGGGGGCTTATGTGTAGGAACTATATTTTAAAGTTAGTAAATGTCGATTTCGAACAGTTAGAAGAATATATTTTTAAATCGTTTGTGATAACGTTGGGCGGGATCTCCATTTCCTCTGGCTCTCTGGCTTTTTATCTGGGATATTTTCTTTTTTTTTGTGGAGGAAACAGGAGGAAATAGAAGCAGATTATACACGGTCTATAATATTACACAAATAAAGCCTTTTTCAAAATGGCCTCACCCTCGTGGATGAAGATGACCTCCCCTTTGTCGATCTGAGCCTGCGTGAAGTTGAGGACGGGCTCCTCGGGGAACTCCTTCAGCGCCACCACCCCGCTGGCTGGCACCTCGACGCTGTACACCAGCTCGTCGGCGGGGGTGTCGGCGTCCTCGGTGCTCAGCATGCTGGCGGTGATGTCGGCCTCCTCGCCGGCGAGGACCTGCGATGTATCAAAGACGGAGGGAAAGGCAGCCGGAGATGAAAAGACGCGTCAGATTAGCCAGTCTGATTCATGCTTGGGGAGAGGATAATTCGGGCCAAAAGGTCGGGGGGGCCTCATTTGAAAAGAAAAAAAAAAAAAGTTTCACTTGATGCCGTTCATGAATTAATTAATCAAAGGGGCGCACCCCCCCCCCCCCCACGCGCACGGACTGACTGGACTAGCAGAAGAAATGTGGAAATGGAAAGAGATAAAAAAGCCAAAAAAAAAACAAAAAAAAAACGCCACATCACAAGGCCAAATGTTTGTCCTTGGCAGGCTCCCGTCACCGGAGGATGGAGCGCAGCAGTGCAGGCTGAGCGCCGCCGCCTGCGTGGAGGGGCTTTAATTGACTCCTAATGGCCGGCCGGCTGAAGTGCGGAGGGGGGGGGGCACTAATTGAAAGAAATGGTCCGGATCCCCACAATGACGCTCCTAAACAGGCAGGAATCAGCTGGGAGAGCGAGCCGGGGCGGCACCGCGGTAAAAAGTAGCAGCGCATCGATCTCACAGGCCGCTCTGATGCCTGCTCCTCTCCCACCACGCCTCCGGCGAGAGGAAGAAGAGCCTCGCTGGTGGATATTCATGCTTCAGGTGTCACTTACGCGCGGCCACTTAGATATATATATATTTTTTTGCCATGTGGCATGTCCAAGCGGGCATGAAAGTAGCTTGACCTCTGCTCTGTTGAGGGTTTTTTTTTGCATTAAGGGACACTGCTGCCTTGAAGAAAACCCATGTTTAATGTTAAAGACAGAAAACGCTTCACATAGCTACTGCGAGGAGGAAAACTGTCGGTCACTTAAGCTGCTATTTGTTGTGGTGTCTTGATTAGCGACGGCCCGGAAACGAAGCTACGAAGCCCCTGTGAAGCCGAAGGGCAGCTGCAGAGACGGTTGATAATTCCCTGTAGTTTCATCGCGATTGCTTAAAAAAAAAAAAAAAAAAAAAAAGTACAATCGCTTTCTCATATCAAACTGCATGTCACTAAAACAAATATACAGCGATCGGCCGTAAAGTTACGACCGCCGCACGTTCACCACAGAATATAATGTTTAAGCGAGGTGTTGACGTATTTTAGCGATTGCTACCGGGATATTTAAGTGGACTGGGTGATGCTGAGAGGTGTCCCTAATATTCTGGCACCCTCATGCATTTGCGCGGGGCGGCGTGTGGTTTTACTGTTACGGCGAATCGGCGCATGCAGCCGCAGACCAGCTAGTTAGTTTCTTTTTAAATTTCATTTTCAGAACTCTTTAACACCACTTGACACCACTCATTCCAAAACAACGTAGATAAGAATTCAGTCTTATCTATGCATGTAATTATGTTTGTAATTAGTCTCATACAGTTGTTTTTGATGAAAAAGTAGGAACTTATGTAGGAAACACACTATAAGAAACGAGGGACTGCTTATAATAAAAAATAAAAAAAATGTCTTAAAAAAGAAAAAACAACAAACTTTTTAAATGATGATTTCCACAAACCGTCGACATTGGCGACCCCCCCGCCCCCAACCTGCATGTCTTTAGATCTTTAGTAAATTTTTTGCATTTCCTCTCACTGCAGAAGCAGGAGCAGATGGAAT